>QYTT01079406.1:0-15941 GCA_006980735.1 Dasypogon diadema
CCCCCCCCCCCCCCTCCGCCTCTGGAAATTGAAATCTCGAGAACTAAAAATCTTGAAATGGCGAAATCTCGATCATCCAAAAAATCTAAAAACTACATACACTTGATTTTTTATTCACACAATAGTTACTTTAAGGCAGAACAATATACAAATTGCATAGTTAAACTGCTACTTTTTTTACTGTAGCGCAATTATTACTAACTATTATTATTCATTGAAAATATTCTCAGTAATCGGTCCAAAATTTGCATCTTCTACTTATCCCGATCTCGTGGTTTTAAGTTGTTAGGTTTTAAGTTTGGATAATTTCGAATAAGCTGAGGCACAAACCACGTGGTCTAGTCAGGGCGTCAGGGCTGTGAAAACTTGGAACTTTTTGACTGTAAATTATGTACTTGTCAGTAGTGTGTTTTGTTTTTGCATGACGTAAAAACTATTAAGTATTTCTGAGAATGACCGCAAGAATTACTGAACACTGGACCTATTACATGTATATTTCATTGATCCTATTACCTGTTTATTTGGATTTCAATATAATCCAGTGGATGGGGTATGGGGAGAGCTTTTCGTTAATAATTAGGAAGCTGCTAATTTAGGAAATCGAACTATGTAAATAAAAAAGGGATTTGTTAACAATTTGCGCTTAAATTTAGATGCAAAGGCTTGGTGGACATGTTCTATTTCACATTCGCATATCCGTTGAGCGCATTTGCTGCTGGGTATCGAGATCGTAAAAGCATATATCGATCTCTATCTGACATATTATTATTTTCCGTTCCAAGTTTCCTCTCGTTTGCATAAGGTTTTCCACATCCTGAGTCATGTCGACTTCACTGACGAGGGCGTGTTGTGCAAGTCCCTGCAGTTCTTGACGTCTTTTTTTCTATACGCTTTTCAGTTTCTGAAAGCACTGAGCACCGACCTCTAATAAATGGACTGCTCAGTTTGCTTTTTCATGTGGCACCAGTTATCCTCGACACAGAATACTTATCGGAAACGAGAGGGAATGAATTTATCCTAGACACAGAATGCTTATTGGAAAAGAGGCAGCAATACAAAAGTGGTGCCATTCAAGTTAATGCAGATTGAGTAATATTCTCAGTCCATATTTATATGTCAATGGCACTGAGGCACTGGGAAGCAAAAGGTATAACCTCTTTTCATGGAAACTGCCGGCAACTTACATCTCTTTAATACGTTCTGAAGTATAATTAAAATTTCCTGCATGCATCCAATTCGGTTTCTAAGGGCTTGTTCCATAACGTCTGCTTGTGTCCGCAGGTCACCAGTAGCGTTTAGTAAAATAGCATCTAGAGCACTTCTTAAAGCAGCCTAAGGTTCAACCATTTAAAGGTGTGTTCAGGAGAATTGATAAAATTTACCGATTTTTGCCTGCATTTTTCACACTCTTCTAAACTTTCTTTTGTGAAATGCTCCCAATATTCGTCTGAAGATTGCCTGGAAAAAGGAACTCAAGAATTTTTTAATTACATTGTGTAAGGAGGTACTCAGGTGTAGTAATAGTAGACAAGTTGTTCAAAGAAATGTTGAGCACGTCTATGTTGTACGCATCTCTCTTATCACTCCAATCATACTCGAGGCCGTGACCGGCGGTTCTATTCTCAACTTGCTGATTGATATTGAATATCAGATAAAGCTTTATTGAAAAGTAGTCTTATTTTTGCGATTGAAGTGAGTTCCTTTATCAGTTCCTCTTCGGTCTAATCAGGTACGAGCTCGGGTTCTGGCCGACTGCATCGGTGATCAAGACATTCACTCACTAGAAAAGTACATTGGAAGATCGTGATACTTTGGATATTATTAAAGCACAACCAATTGCTTCTGGTAGTTTAAGTACAAGTAAAGATTTCTTTAATCGTAGTCGCTTCTCCTCTATTGTTGATGTTTCCTCAATCATTGCCTTTATGGATCGCTCGGGTGCACACTTCCACTTTTTAACAAGTTGAGCCCTTCTTTTAAGTCTGTTAGTACTTTCCATTTGGGTATTAATCTATCAAAGCGTATGTGCGCACCATGTTATTCCGGCAGTTGTTGTCATTTCTGAGAGACTTGTTCTTAATTAAGAGAACAAAAATAAAAGTTTAAAACGTAAATACTTAGACGCCTTTTCAAACGACCTAAAAGTTTTGTTCAAAACTTTTTTGTTGCGTTATCGCCTCTCGTTCCCATTGCAACGTGTGAGAGAGTAGTGATCTACAACGGACCACGGTGTCTATATTGTTTCTGTAGGCCTTATGCTTTACTGTGTAACATCCCAATGGGTTCGCAAGCACAATTCTTGTCAGTAGAATTACCTCAGCAGTGTCCTGTCCAACAGGGGAGATAATCTACAGACGTGCGTCTCAACCCGCTCGACCACCGGCGTGGGTAAATTCTTAACGGAAGGATAGCTATAATTATTTACCATATTTTTACATCTCGGCTTAAAGTATGCTATAATAAAGGACGTTTCCCACACACTTAGCAAAATTTCTGAACGCACAGATAAATTAAAAAAATAGTCAAGACATTCCGCACATTATTTTAAAATAGAATGGCACAGATTTAGCATCCAGTTTAGTACTTGGATAAAGATTCCCCAACGCATCAAGAACAACAGTATGTTCAAGTACTTGTTCCTTATATTCACCACTGAGAACTTGATGTAGAAAGTGGTAAAAGCTCATATTCTACACGACTGTTGATACAGATAGACTCACAATAATCCGTAAAAAGGTTGCAACCGAAACGCACGGCAAATAAATTACTATTGCAGCATTCTAACACCCTGAGAAAGCTAAATGTACGCCGTTTGGTATTTGTAGAAGAATTAATATCATTTAGGAGTAGGGTTGCCGAACGTACCCCTTTGTGGGGGCGTCCCACATTGCAGCTGCTGAGAATATAAAAGTCCACCCAAAACTGAAAACCCCAAAGGGGGACGCAAATGTCCCCCTTTTTCACTCTGACGAATTTTGTTTAAGTGTTTGCTTTTATAAAAAGAATCAGTGGTAGCATACGTTTTTCTAAGTTAGATTCAAATTGTAAACGTAAACTGACGGTGGCATTTAATGATTGTATCAGATTTGTGTTTAATTTATGTCGCAGGGATCATGTTAGCTCTCTTGTTCCGTCGTTATTGAGTTGTTCTATTTATTGACACTTATCTTAAGCGCCGTGCTCAAGGTTCTTTACAGTCTCATCAACCTACATATCTTTACAATCATATAGAATACCTGCAATCGTCGAGACATCGAAACCTTCTTGTCCCACGTTTTAGCAGATCTATAGGTGAGGGCTCTTACTTCGTTTGTGGAACCTTTTAGCTCATACTCTTCACGAGCAAGATCTCTTAAGTTATTCTTAAAACTTCTTTCTGAGCACCAACTTTAATGTCTCTTTACAGCTAAACTATGTAAATGTAACCTATAGCAGCAACATTTAATGTTTTAGGACAAAATTTAATTTAGTTACAAATTAACGCCTCATGGAATTATTGTTATTAAACATGGTAGTAATGATTTTCGAAGTATGAATTTATTACTGATTATTGAATTCATTTTATGTACATGAAAATATGTAATATATCTTGTGTACTGATTAAATAAATATTATTGTTGTTATTGTTATTGTTAACTAACTACATACTGAAATAGAGTGACAATTGTTATTCACGACTTTGTCGAGCGTTCTTTTAGTTTCTTAGTACAAATAAAAGATTGTAAATCTTGTGTACATTACCTGAAATAAACTATTACTATTACTATTTTGCTTAGTGCTAAATAACACTAAATATTTAATTATCAGTCCTATTCTGAATTCAGATGGAATCAATTTCGAACAGAATTGAAATTCTTTTTAAATGGGATTCCGTTCGAAATTTCATGCTGTATGCTTTGAAAGCGACGACGGGAATAATTTTATAATATCTATGGTCCTCGCACTCCAACTAGCCGAGATTATGTTGGCGCACCATGCATTAAGGTACAGTTAAATCACGTGTACTGCAAAAGGCTTTCATTGCAAATATAGTTAAAATATAATATGTTCCGTTTTAAATGTAAAATTAGCCGCTGTTGATTTTGGGGCTCTGTTCTGTAACGATGACATTGTTGCGGATGTTAACATATTCTACAACTAGAATATGTTAACATCCGCAGAACTAGAGACCCGCCAGACCACCAAATGTTTGTTGCGTGTCATAATGCTCACTCCTCCACTCTCTACGAGGAATATATTATCAATATTCGGGATAGACCCACGCACTTCTTACAAATTTTTCAACACTAAGGGGAAAGTTGACAATTATCCTACAACTATGTCTTTAGATGGGCTTTCTAGCAGAGACACGTATGACATTTGTAACATGTTTGGCATATTCTTTGAAAGAGTGTTTTCGTCCTCCCGTCTTCGAAGCAAATGCTACCAATTTTGGACACATTGATAATCGTCCAGGCATGGCGGACATATCTCCTTTCATTCCCGATGAGATCATTTTTACCCATATCAATGAGCTCGTCTATGATTTAACTGCTGGTCATGACGGGGTACCACCAGCGGTGGATAAATCTTGCTCCAAGACTCTGGTTGTTCCTGTACCCATTCTTTTATGGAGGTCCCTTAGTAGCGGATATTTTCCAAAACTATATGGAAAAACTCCTATTCATAAAAAAGGCACTAGAAACGGAAATGAACTACTATCACCTCATCAAAGGTCCACTAGACAGAAGCGTGGTGCAATTAACATAGTAGGAACGGCAGCCAATGCCCTCTTCGGCATACTTGATCAAGAATATGCCAAAGAAATGTCAAAAACTATAGACTCAATTAAAGAGAACGAGAATCACATAATGGGATTACTCAAAAATCAAACATCCATCATAGACTCAACCATAAACGTCATAAGAAAGGATCAAACAGCAGTCGAAAAGAAGTTCAACTCACTGGACAACCAAATCACACAAATTATAAATCGTCTCCGAGGCGTTGGTGACCAGAATCAGATATCAAGAATACAGCAACAATTCAGGTCCTTAACAATACAAATGATGTTGGTCATTGCAAATGTGGAACACATTCAATCTGCCGTACTTGATGTTATCACCGATACGAACCACGGTCGGATAAATCCTTTTTTATTATCGCCTCATCAACTCCAGCAAGAAGTCGCTCGCATAAGAACCCATCTACCATCGACACTCAGGCTACCAATTGATCAAGATGATATACTAGAATTGTACAAGTTAATGAACATCAAGGGCAGAGTTATTGAAAATCGCGTTATTTTTGAAATTAAAACCCCGCTAGTGAATTGGGAAAACTTTGATTTAGTCAGGGTCTTACCAATACCAGTCTGGATAAACAATACATTCATAGCGGTAGAACCTCATTCCCCCTATTTAGTGGTCACGCGACATCGAGACCGATATTATCCCATCACCGAGAGGGGTTGCAGACATGTATCAGCTCTAATGGCAGAAACCACCTTTGCAAACAACTACACCCAATCTATCATCGAGGTGCTAAAATATGTGCTTGTGAATTGGAATTCCTGAACAGTGTTCCCAAGATCGAATATTGCAAGCTGACCGAAGTAAGGGAGCAGTCAATCTGGCTACAGCTGGCTCATCCTAATCAATGGTTGTTTGCACTTCAGAATCAAACATCAATTAACGTAGTATGCGGCAATGAACTACGTTCCATCACTCTAAATGGCACAGGAATACTAAAAATCCAGCCAAACTGCATCATTAAGAAATCCCTCATCACAATTCATGGACATCGAAGTGTTAAAACTTATATCAAGACATCATATAGTATGCTGGGAATAGCAGTCGAGAACCTGCCGAAGGAAAAAATTGCGATTGTAAATAAATACAACAACGCTTATGAGTCACAAATGGAAACATTGCAGGAGCTTCATGAACGCATCTCCTCTTTAGATTGGGACAACCTACCAAACAAATTTCAAGGAAACGCTATCCATCATTTCTCCATCAGTTACATTGCGCTCACCGCAACAATTATCATCAGCCTATACGTGATGTGGACCTGTTGGAAGGGCACCTACCCCAGTCGCTCGGCTAAACCTCAACCACGACCTGGGCAACATATCAACCGAATAACCACCGTCTAATTCATCAATTTCTTGAACAAAGTTCAACCGGGGGCAGGATGTACACTATCGTTCACTAATAGCAGTTTTCCATTTTTATTAAGTCATAAGTTCATTCACATTTAAAATGTTAACTTGCAACTTACATTCAAATTCTAAAGGGTCAATTCCCTCCAAATAAGCAATTATACTTCATGCAGAGATCAGGTTACTCAATTTACGGTAAGCGACACAAATCGCTCGCGCCTCAAATTGCTAACTGTGCAAATAACTGCAGAAAACGACTGCTGCACGTGAGGGAATTGACCTAATTCAGCCAATTCAATGTTTCAAATTGCAAAGTCAATATTTTAAGCAATTAAACTGTATATAAAGATGACAATCAATAAAGAACAGTTCAGTTCAGTTGACAGAATCAGTGTTTTACTTTGCCTTTAATCAGTTACCTCTTTAACAGTTTAAATTACCTCTTTAACAGCTTTCTAGTGTAGTGGTACCAAGAGCCGCTGCACATTCATCATAAAGCCAAGGTGAAGGGCCTTGACTTGTTACCCATCTTTCTTCATAAAGGCAAGGTGAAGGGCCTTGACTTGTTACCCATCTTGCTTTAATATCAAATAGTACAGTGGTAGCAAGAGCCGCTGTACACTCAGCACAAGGAACCAAGGTTTGCGTGCCTTGACTTATTTGAGGAACAAAGGAGTTCCTTTACATTTCTAATTACAGGCCAATTACTAAATTTTCTTGCACACCCAAAATGTTGGAATCCATAATTTATTCCCAGTTGTCTCCACAATGCAAAACTGTTCTCTCGACTGCTCAGCATGGTTTTGTTTGCGATTTGCCTGAATTTATCTCTAATACAATTATAGGCATTTATAATAATCTTCAAACCGACTGTATCTAAATATACAGATTTCAGTAAAGCCTTCGATAAATTATCGCATTCGATCATTATGCCCAAGTTATATAAACTAGGGTTCCCGGCCGTACTCTTGGACTGAATTCGCTCGCACCTGCCCAAAGGATCCTATCAAGTGCTTTTTCGGGGTTCTCGTTCGAGGGTCATAGAGGCCACCTCTGGGGTGCCTCAGGGTAGTCATCTTGACCCTCTTATTTTTGTCCTTTCTATAGATGATGTTGTGCATCTTTTGAGATGGTCTAAAATACTAATTTGTGCTGACGATATGAAAATCTTCAAATCTGTGCCTCAGTGCAGGAAGACCTAAACATTTTTATACCGTATATGATATATAGGGTATATTAGTTTTGATCCAACGTTTGAAACGCATAGAACCAGTAATGCTATAACAGAATGAATTATATACATATACTCAGAATGTGAAAACAAATCGATTTAAGCATGTCCGTCTGTTCGTCCGTCTGTATACACGATAACTCGAGAAATAATTGAGCTATAAGGCTGAAATTTGGTACATATTACTTTTAGAAAATTTGTAGGTCTAAGTACGAAAATGGGCGGCGAGCGGCTCAATCTTCTTGCTATGGTTTCATTAGAAAAGCGATGTAGGGTTGCTGATATACTTTTTACACACCAGCTCTGAATCCCCATGTCTTGCATGCTTGTCGGGGAGCCCAATCTTAACACATTTCTTTGAAATGTGTGAACGCTTAAAGCGGAGATGGGTAAATATTTCTTGGCTCTTCGCTGAGAAGTGTGCCTTCTGGACTAGATAGAAGGGAAACGCAATAATTTATATGGTAATTAAGTAAATCTTTCCGTCAGCATAAAATGCTGATGCATTAAATAATAAAACTTTTTATAAATGTTTATCCTCCCTTATTTCAAATATTTCACTTTAACTTAAATTAGGTTATTTAGTAAAATGATAATTTTTCGCTGGTATTTTGCATGAAAGTCACAAAATTTGAATATTGTTGATTTAGAAATAAATAACAGATAATAGATATTTGGAATAAAATTTAGTTAAGAAATGAAAGCTTATGCTGAAATTAGAAAATATGATAGATAATGGGCCCAATTCTGGCAAAACATTTTACGTTATCTTATGTTATATAATGCAAAATTTGTATTATAATCGTCAAATTTTATATTATGTTACGACCATCTAACATAATGTTTCCCCTAACATAAAAGGACCCCTCAAGTACCTAATACGAATTTAATGATATGTTACGAATTGTCAGTGACTAATATTTTACCTTAGCTCTAAATTGTGTATATCTCTAATTTTTTAATGAGATTATTTAAAAATACAACTTACTGTGAAAACGATCTTTTACAAAATGGCTGGGTGCAATTATATTGAGGGAACGCTTTAGAATCTGAATTACCTTAAATATATTTTACGTTAGGATCGTAACATAACATAAAATCTATTTTACGAAACTCGTTGGAATAGAGCCCAATAGTAACATTATTATGCTTTTATATACTGTATATTTACAGTAAATAATTGCGTAAAAAATTGGTTCAATCGGTTGTCCGATGACAATTTAAAGTTCATTCATCAAATAAAAAAAATTTTGAACTAAGAAATTTCTTTTAAACCTAAAAACCTTTAGAAATATTCGAAATGGCTATGAATAGATTATGTTAAACAAGTTTTTAAAAGACTTTATTTTGTAGCAAGTAACTTTTGATGGTGACAATCAATTGTTTCTTCATTTACACATCAATAATTAATTTCCAACAGTCAGCAGTCTATGCAATGTTGTATCTATTGGCAAGTAAAGCAGATCATTGTGTATATGAATTAATTGGATAAATCTTAAAAATAATAAAAATTGGAAATAATAAATATTTAGCAGTTACTGAGAAAAAATGTATATATATATATATATATTGGAAATAATGCCAGATTTAACACAATTAGATTATTTTTGGTAGCTCAGGGCCAACATTACGGCATGTCCTATATACTGAAACAAGGGGTTCCGATATTAATGCCTACTTGAAATACAATTGACTGCTGATTTCGGAAAATTTTCCAATTAGAACTCGGCAATAGAGTAGAGCTTTCACTTATGATGTATTTTTGTTCTCCAAGCGTTTTAATTACGTAAAATTTCCCCTAATCTTCTGATCTTGCATGCATATGTAGCAAATGACTCACTTGACTTTCTTGGTCCTCGTCTTTGGTACATTCTTTGCCAGTAGGCCGCCAGAACAACACCAGGGTCGTTTGTCTACAAATATCGTCCAACGATCTATATAGTGCGATTCATAGTATTTTCATTGGAAAAGAATAGTATGCGATTAGATACAACTATTATATCTGTAAAATAGGAATTTTTGTTTTTCGTCAAGTAAAATCTGCACACATTTAGATTTCGTATGCAGGTGTTGAGGCACATATGAGTACCACTACATGTTTGATTGGTTGCTTGCGTCCTAAGAAAGATCCGAATAGTCACTGCACGCATATCTCTGCGATGAGTGTTAGTTACTGTATAAACTCACTTTGGCCGAGGCCAAATTCGGACAGGAATGCCATTTTTCTGTGTAGACCACAGGTTAACAGAGTATATAAACTGTTTGCAGTCCCATGATCGGTTTAATTCTTATTTGCATTTTGAACTGGCCCCATTAATTTAAGGATGTCGGAAAGCTAGCCTGTGACCACTTCATCCATGAGCAGAAAAAAAATCACATCAGCTTACAAACTATAAATAGAAAAACGCGCGTTAGCAATGATATAATAGACCACGTTTTGTTTCACACACATGCTTTTCACAAGAATTTTCATTCTTGCATCGTTAAAGAAGAAAAAAGAAATATTTGCTTGATATCCAGAATAGATCATCTAAAGAACAATCTGCAAGGTTTTAGTCTTTCGGGTAGCCGACAAGGAAGTTACATTTAAACAAAATCTTTGAAATAATATACGATAAGATGAGATTGCAGATGAAATATCTAGTTTGGTATTAGCAGGTGATAATGTTGTGATTCGTGAGGCATCATAATTGAATCTTATTAAAGTTTATCAATGACCAATTTTATTTAGTCAACTGCGGCTATGGAAGTCTAAATACAAAATAAAAAAATATTTTCATATAAAATCCTTTAAAAATATAAGTAAAAAGAAAACAGATTTAAAAAATAGCTTTATCTACAAGGCGACTTGAATGATATATGAATTTTTTAAAATTGATATTTTGTGTTTCTCCCTTAGTTTTGATAACCTATCAGCTATTGAGGTGACAATCCTCTGCTACATTTCTATGGATATTGGTCCTCACACTTTTCCTTTTCTAATTTTCAGATCTCTGGTCGAATATAATTGTTTTCAGTGAATGTTTTTGGGAAGAATATTATTATAAAATTATTTTGGGAAGAATATTATTATAAAAATTAGTCATACCCAAGTAAATTTCTGATAAATCTAGATAATCTTAAAAATTCCTTTTTGTAGATAGATAGTGCTAGTAGCTTCTACCCGTGAATCGATAAAATACTTCAAACTATTAGTGTACCACCACTACAGGGAAATCATCGCAGTTGATAATTTTTCGACGGTTATAACATTAACAGACAACAGGGGACAATGATATAAATAACTACGAACTACTGAAAATACATATTATTTATTTCTTAACAGACTTTCTTTTACCATTGTCGAGGCTAACTTTAGACTTATCCCCACTAGTTATTTTGATCTAATTATTTAATTCTAAAAGTTATCGAGAACAAAGAACAAATGGCTTTCAATTTAGGAACTTGCTAACCTCTTTATCTTCTGGTAGATTCTTTCACTGTGTTTTGAAAATTGTCCTCCAGATAAGAGTACAATTACGACCATAGGGAAAGACAACCATTATATCATTTGCAATCCATATGGCATGGTTTTCGGGTCCTTTAAGGATGAGACCAGTGACATTGCAAACTTTCGGTATCATCTAAGTTAGAACTGTTTCTCGTTCACTTAGAAAATTTCAGTATTTTGTAGTGCGTGCAGAGTTGTGATTGTGATTTCAACGTAATATGAATACTTATATGCGTGCATCTCCTTAAGATATTATAATAAAATAGACAAATAACTGGTGATTTCAAAAGAAATGGCACAAGTGATCAATGTTAAAAGAAAAACAAGGAAAGAAGCTATACGTGGTTAAGACCAATTATGTTATACCCTAGACGTAGGGAAGAAAAGAAAATGATGCGTTTGTAGTTAATTGTCCTCGGCTACTTATTTTTACATATTCGCAGCTAACCTTCAAATCTGCAGGCAGTCCTACTATACGCAACCTGCCGACGCAACATTTAGCTTTAATTTGCCATTTCGTGAATATTCCATTGACCTGTCCACTATATTGGACTCGCCATTTTGATTCTCCAAAATTTGACTCCAGATTCGAAATTAGCGACCTCCATAAACCCATATGGACTTATTTTCATGATGATCGAGATTGAAAAAGTTAACATTTACGACTGCCATATTTGATCCGCCATGTTGAATTCTTAAGCGTTAAGGTTAAATTCGTAATCATCAGCCCCAAAAACCTATATATCCGTCATTCTGCCAACATTCCATTGACGTTCAGAAAATCTTATCCACCATATTGGATCCGCTATTTTGAATTTAAGAAATCCGACTCTGGATTCGCAATCAGCGACCTTAAGAACCTATATATGCATATTTTCATGACGATCGCAAAAAATTTGAAAAAAATTTACATTTCCGACTTTAAAGAATAAAACTTTCATGTGGCAGCCCTCTGAAGGAGTTGGCCGATTTGGTTAATATTCTGCCAGGATATTTAGATTTTACTAAAGTACTTGGGTACCGAATGTTTTTCATTTACTTCCAAAGCGTTCTCGTTTTAGAACGAAAGTACCGATTTTTTATTTGACATATGTGGAGGTTTCATATGTCAACCCTATAAAGGAGTTGTCCAAATTGGCCCATGTATGAACTTGATCTTTCATTTTTAATAAAGTATATGTGTACCAAATTTCAAGTCTCTAGCTTAAGGCGTTCTTGAGATAAATCGCGGACAGACAGACAGACAGACAGACAGACGGGCAGACACACGGACATCTATTAAACGATTCATTTTCTTCTCCCTTTAATAGCAATGCAGTTTATTTCTGTGTATCATGAATATTTCGATGCCTTACAAAAGTTTCCTCAAAGCTATAATACCCTACATCTAGGGTACAAGAAGCGACATTTGATCGAGTTCAGGTTATTTTTTACTTTTAAAATTAACGAAAAAAAATTTTAGGTCGTTAGGAAGGAATTAATAAACTTATATGTTTTTGAAGAATTTCGATCCAATATATCCTTATGGCAGATATTCGTTCTTTTTTTTTCGGAGCCAACTGCAGGTGTTTTTTTCTTTAAATATTAATACCAGGATAAAAGGTTGGATACCCTAAAAGTTGAATATTTTCATTTCTCTCCAAGTCTGTAACTGCTTTCGCCGCATTGAATGTCGTATTATTTTGGTGTAAAATCTCCATTGCTTCGTTTTTGTATTTTATATTAGCCAGTATTTTGTCTTTCTTCTGTAATAATAATAATATCTATAGAGCTATGGAAAGATATAATACTCTAGACCAGTGATGGGCAAAATGAGCTTTTTTCTCTTGAACATGCATATTTATAAGAGCTTCAATTTGATAATGTTGTGGAGCAACAATTATTAGCAGTACAGTAGGTACATCGCTTTCTCTAGAGAAAATTCTTTTCAGATATACGATTTCCGGACGGTAAGCAGCCGATAGAATGAAATCGCTATCCGAACACCAGCTTAACTGTACACAAGGCATAGAGATAGAAGATATAGAGAAGGCATGCTTGCTTGCAAAATGGCACAAATTTCTACATAACCTCAGAAGTGCGTCATAAACTTCCCAAGCGTTTCTCTGTTCAACCTACTGCAATTGCTGCTTAACAAAATTGTATATGCAACAAAAAACGTTTATTAGTTTGTTTTTATAAATATATGTGTTTAATACCATACATTTTTTCGTCTTTAAAAACCCAAAATGAACTGTTTAAATATCCCACCTAACAACGCCGGCAAAAGGAAAATGTATATTCGGTCTATATCTGTCTATTTTTAACACGTCATGTGCCAAAATGATGGCAGAAGCAGGCGCCAAAATTCAAAAGCTACGATGCTGAGCGACGCAGTTGTTTATGCTGATACAATACGACGCATGTTAAAAAAGTAATTTTCAAAACAGAATTTTGAAAATGACACCGTTCATTAATAAAATAGATTGACTAAAATGGACAAAAGGGTCAAGATTCTGAAAAAGAGTGATTCTTATGGACAAAAGCAAATTTAGTATCTCTAAGTAAGCTGGTAGGGTTAGAATAAGGAGGGAAAATAATGTAAGAAGTGAGGCTGTGGGAGTTCTTTTTATCCGCAAGAGTGGGAAATCTTAATTTTATTAGTAAAATAATGGATGCCAAAATTACATAAATATTTTAAAATCGAATTTAGAATGTAAATGTTGATAAATTTAAAATACGAAACGATTATTCTAAGCATAAACCTCTTGATTCTTGACTGTGATTCTTATACAATTGCTCCTAGGTATTGGAAAAGCCATTGTAATCATCAGACATTAATCCAATGAAAAATTTATAAGGCCCAACTATAATAGACATAATATAACATAAGAAAAACAACGAGTGTCAGACACAAACATAAGTGAACCATAATGACATATGGCATAAGGAATACTAAATTGGAATTTGGTAGGACGAATTTGTTTTATCAAAGAAACATTTGTAACCACGCACAATATTGATCAAGTTTTTCTTCAAAGTGCCCATGTTGTACGTCCGGTGAAAAACATCCGCGGCTAGACTGAGGTTATGTCTTTATGTCACTATGTCAAATGCGCTTACAACCGCACAGTCTTATGTTAACGAATGTTTAACGAAGAATGGTATGTCAATTATGGTTTGGATCACTGCTTTAACTGTGTTCGCAACAAACTTCTGTCACGCTTTATGTCATGTTATATCTATTAGAGTTGGGCTTATAGTCAAACGTCATAATTGTACGAGTCTTACCTCACTCCTAAAAAACAAATTGATACCAAGTTCGCAGTTTTTCTGCAATCAATTTATCGCGATTAGAATATGAAATTTATTCTAACTCACCCTCAGCGCTCCCCTGATCTTTGGCACACAAATCATCATTTTTCCGATGCCTAAAGCATTTTAAATGATTTCAGATATTGTTAAACCCGCTTTCAGATTTTGTACGTCCTGCATGTTTTACAATCGCCTTGGATTATAAAGATGCTGGAAGTAACTGGTAGATATTTTCGCTAATTTTACAACACACAACGTTTGTACAACGCAGGAGCATCTGTTTGAGTCTGCCGCTAAAATTGGAAATATTTCCAGATTCAACTAATTTTTGCCTTTCAAAGGCTGCAACATCGAGTGCATAATTTTAAAATTTTCATTTTTTGATTTTTGCTTTTATTGAGGGTTCACCTCTATTAAAAAGATCAATTTATGAAGAATTTATATAAAACTGTTCATGTTATTAATTATTAATATTTACACTTGCACAATAAATTAATTCACATAAGCATGTGCATTTGCGAAAGTACAAACACAATCAATGCCGAAAGAGATTTTTTTTAAATAAGCAAATTAAGTGGGCGTTTTTTTTTATAAGTGTCACCACCATTGAACAGGAAACTGCGGGAATCTATTTTTGCTCATGCGGATTTTTTCAGCCCGAATATATTTGGACGATTTTGTATACATGTTAAGAGTGTGTAATACTGTGATGCAATAGTTTCAAAGCTAGAAAAATCCGCCTGCTCTGCAAAACAAAACCAAAGCAATGTTTTAGGAAGAGCAACCCCTTTGACGTTTTTTATTTTAAATTCTTTGCGTTAAAAATGGTCTACGACTTGGGATCATATTATTAGTTGCTCGCCCAAGAACATCCGAATATATTTGGAACTAACTAAGCGAATTTTTGGGTTCATATGGAATTTATGCACCCTGTGCGCACACAAGGATAGTGCAGATAGATAGATACAAATTTATGGATAATAAAAATGTCTTATAAACGGATCCGAGAAACATCTCAAAAATTATTACGTGCAGTGTCAATTAAGATGTTTGAGCGACCGAGAAAAATTTAATCATAACATCCAAAAATAATTTATGAAAACACCTTAGTGATTCACGGTGTATTCTCTCACCCAAATCTAGATTGATTTTCTGCTTCCTGTGTGTACATTTATATATATATATATATATACAAAGCAACGAAGTTTTCTTATTAGTCATAAATGCTTTTTAGAGATCAATGAAAATCTCCGTTTTAAGATAATGTGAGAAGCCCATACTTTCTCTTATGTGGGTTCAAGGTGAACAGTATTTTTATTATATTTAATTATAGTTCTCATTCATTGTAATAAATTTTATTTTTAGAAAACTATGAAACTAGAAATCTGGTGTTCGAGAACTATTCTGAATTATATGAAGTAACTTTTTAGAAGTATGGCATTACTAATTACTTCTTTAGAAAATCTAACAACAAGTATTATTTATTATATAAGGCAATCATAAATTTATACAGGTGAATTTGTTAGATATTTATTTATACTAATCTTTAGTTCATCTGAAATAAAAAAAATGTACCTGTGACATAGAATAAAACGATAGCAGAGTTGTTACAAAGTATAAAAAATGTTAAACCCGATCATTATTACCATGCGCCGCACACTGGGGCAAGATACTAAAAATGTTGGCATTAAATGAAAAAATCAAATGCTATGTTTATTGTCTATATCATATTATTTACACAGTATACGCTCCCGTGCACCAGCTGACAACATTGTTTCCCCCCT
>QYTT01079407.1:13792-25431 GCA_006980735.1 Dasypogon diadema
CATCCGGATATGTTGCGTTAATAGAAATTATAAAAATTTAAATGCATATTGGAATAGATGACGTTTGCTGGGAAAACGCAGGACTGATGAAATATAAATATTAGTAAATCCGCGGTTAAGGCTCATATTTTGTTTTTGGCTTTCTTATAACAATTTAATTAATATTGCGTTTTCACTAACAGTAACACTGTACAACTTTTTACAAATAAAATTATTTTTATCCAATTTAAGGGGTGGCAAATTTCCGACTCAAATGCAATTCTTTAATGAAAATAATAATAATAAGCGAAAAGCAATAAATTGTAGGATAAAAAAAAGAAATCTCGCTTTACTTATGATATAGTTAATTCTAGAGATATACATACATATAAACTACCATAAAAATATGTAAACTCTGCACTGAAAACAGGAATATTTCAATTTTTATACGTATATATTATACGATTAGATTAGAATTAAATAAACAAAAGGCTAAGAAAGTCGGACTCCTAATTTTGTGATAAAATAAGTAAATTACGCACCCTAATTAAGATAAACATTCAAAATGACACGTCTAGTATGAAAGTGTTATCGCGAACAGCTTTTGTAGCTTAAAATAATATAATGGTATATTATAAAAAGATTTAGATCGGCTTTAGTGTCAGATTCATATGATTTGTTTATCGCATTATTTATTTTGCACACAGTCTTCAAGTGTTTTTGAAAATAAAAATGTGAATACACTGTATCCTAAAATCTTTAATAAGAATATATTTTTATAAATTATAGCACATTGTCTTTGCTCTAACTGCAGTGAGTGTCAAAATTATTCGTTCGATTGCTATGTTAAAATTAAAATCGAAATAATAATTTTAATGTAATAATTAATAAATTAATATATCCTATTTTTCGCGTAAATTCAATTACGTTCAATTTAATTTAATTAAACTTAAGTAGTTATTTATTGTTTTACAGATTTTGTAATTTTGTGTCACCTCTTTTAGCTTTATAAACAGTTTCCAATTGTTTAGGTATGATTTCGCCAACTTAAAATTAAGACTAAGAGGAATATTGTTCCATTATTCTAGCAAACCATTATATAAAAGAATACTATTTAAAATTACTGTATACCGTAAGAGATAAAGGTAGAACCTTTAACCAGTAAGGAGAAATTTTACGTTTTTGCTTACATTACTCTCAGAAAATTGTTTTTAAATTCAAATTCAAAAAAAATGTACTTGTATTTTTTGCGTGTAGTAAAACGAGAATGTGAACGAAGGAGTTTATGTTCTTATTCATCTTAATTTGAATAAAATTATTGTAATTCTCAAGTACCACAAACAAATTAATCATCACGTCTAGACCATGGGATAATGTAAATATTCCCATGGAATATCTCTCTACACTTGCTACTAAAGTAAACCGGGGTCGCCATAATGTAAATTGCTTTTAGTTTTTATATGAATAATTAATAGCCAACAATTTTTATTAACTCAAGACTAAAGTACATGGACGCGCTCCATTTAAATTAAGGCTGTTAATAAAGCTAACGAATATCATCCAACTTGGACTGGGTTTGGTATTCTCCACTTTCGTTCAGATGAATCCAGTTTAATCTAAAATTCCCTGATTAATTTATTCATGTACATGTTTTCTGTAAATTCTGTGAGGTAGAAACAAAATCAGGTTGGAAAAATAACTTTCTCATCCCAGTTTCTAGTCCAAATTATTAAGATATTTTATATTTCTATTTAAAAATTTGTGTTTCTCATTTTGTATTTGCTATAAACTACAGCAATTTTCTACATGGTTCTAAATTGAAACAGCAGTTTAGGGTTATGCTGGCAATTTTTAACAGGTTCTCTGTCACCTTCTCTAGAAAAGCTTTCGCGAGCAAACTAGATGCAAAAATGCATTCAGTAAGAAAGAGCTTAAAATTTTCTCGCATATGTACGGGGTTTGTCTGTTAATCTGTACCTGATTTAGCTACATTTATTACTCAGTAAATGAATAATCCCAGAAATCACACAAAATTCTTTCATGAATGTAAAACTTTTCCCTTTGAAAAAGTAAAAAATAGCTCATGAACGTATCCTAGCTCTCAGCCTGTGGCATTACGAAAACGTAAACACTATTTGTGAATGTTTTTTGCTTATCTCGATAAGAAGACCAACTCGTTGTGAATAGCCCCGTTTACACGTAAAGACATGGCGACACCTACAGACCAGATCCGACGTTGCTTCCTTTCCAGTTATTTGGCGCGTGTGATCATTTTCATGTATATATATTAATCTGCACGCCTCGAGCGAACGTTCCAAAACTGTTGATAAAGAATGTCAGTATTTTTATGGCTAAAGACATTTACGAATATATCAGAACGACAACCAGCTATTTGTGAATGTTTTTTGCTTATCTCGATAAGAAGACCAACTCGTGGCAAACAACGGCCGGTTCTTAGAACTTTCACAACTGACGATAAAGTTGCTTCCTTATCACATTTGAAAAACCCAACCTCTCTGAAAATATTTAGATAGAGCACCAAATTTTAGAAATTTGTTGATAAAGAATGTCAGTATTTTTATGTCAAAAAACATCTCTTCAAATCCTACAGAGATGCATTAAATTATTCCCAGAACTAAAATTAAGAAGGCGCTTCGAAATCTATTTCAATTCTGCTCAAAATCACTTTTTTAACTCAAAAATCATAAACAAAGTTTCCTGATTAAGCTTACCTTAGTAAATCCATCAAAGTATCTGATGTCAACACTTTAGCATTCTCTACATCTTCAGTTAAAATTTCATCGACTTTGCCAACTTTTCCTGGCTGTATTGTCGTTACCAAGATTATACCAAGTATAACAGCACATATGGTCGTTATAAAGTAGTATATAATTGCTCTGAAAATAAAAATAACAATAAATATTTGTTCACAATATATACAAATGCCTAGCCTTATCCTGAAAATGATGAATAGTATTAAAACAAATTTGAATTTATAATTATCATTAAATATTAAATGAATAATTTATTTATTTATTTCAGAAATTTATGAAAATGATATGATATAAAGTTAGGAACCTACCTAGTTGCAATTTTTCCCGACATGCTTAGATCTAAGGAGCCGATGGCACTTGTAATTGACGAAACTAATAATGGCACAATCAAACATTTTAACATTCTGCAAATAGATTTCAAATAGGAAAAAACGCTCAAAAAATTATACTTTACAAAGCAAATTTACCTTAAGAAAAGTTCCCCGGGGAATGCAATATACATACGTTCTCGTTCGTTCCATTCTCCCGTTGTGTTTTTTATTATTAAGCCTGCTGCAACACCGGTGAAGACACCAATTACAGTGAGTATAGTTAAGGAATTCTCCTTAAGAAAATTTTTAATTTTTGAACTACTCCTGGGTCGAGTCATTTTTGGGCTTAAGCTATTCTTAATATGTATTTACTTAAATTCTATCAACAACTGGATTTTTGGAAATTGTGCTCTTATAGTCTTTTGTTCTTTAAAGATTTTTAAGTAACTCTGTCGACTCGTCGTGGTTCCTTAGAAATTAACTGAAAAATAGAAAAAATGAGATTATTTTCAAAGAAATTTGTTTTTCTTATTATAAATAAGTAGAGAGGTAGATTAAAATGTGCTTGGATATTTAAATGAAACAAAAATTAGAAAAAATGTATGTGTATATATATATATGCGTATTAGGAACGTAGTTGAAGGCTATTAAGAAAACCAACAAAACCTACGTTATTTATAAATGCAAATTATTCCATTACACTGAAGAAGCGAGTAGCATCGACATGCCACAAGATTCTTAAATAACAATTTTCTTTTTTTTTGGTTTTAATAACAGTTATTATCTCTGGTAATTTAGTGAAAAATATCGATCAGATATAAAGAACAGTATAAAAATGGATCCATTTTCCCTAATACAGTTTAGTTCATATGTAGATATATATATATGCCATTAATATCAAACAAGTAATTTTCTAAAGTGTATTAGAGTATTATTATGGAATTCATAGGGTTCTATGATGAATAGGCAGACTCAAGTTATTAGGTTCAATTTTAGGCTTTTTGGGGGCAATCTATGCAGCTAACTTAATTAAAACCTAAATATTATCCATTTCTAGAAGTGTGCTCTATCCTAGCTATAACGATTCCGTAATCTATTTACATAACCTTATTCCCATTTTCCTTTTTCATAACCTTCTGTAACTTCTATGATGTCATCGACTGTTTGGGAAATATGAACCATAACATGACGTAGTTATAATCTTGTTAGTACTCGAAGTCCACCTCGTTATCTTCGAAACAGAAATTATCAGTCGTATATTTTTTTACTTGGTAACAGCTTTAATAATAATGGCATGAACTTAGACTTAGACAATTTCTTTAGTCTTCTATACTTGAACAACCTACAGAAAAAAAATCACCTCCAACTAGTCTGTCTGCAGCTGCAAACATCTAGCCACATAACATTCTGAACTATGTTCTCACAGGAGAAGGTGTCAACTAAAATTGATCTAATAAAATAATAGGCAGGAAGCCATCTCTTAAGCGAATTTTAGCACACAAGCTTGGTATCGGATTGGATTGTCACCAGCTCTTGTTATTAAACACTAATTTACTGGAGCTCACTTGATTTACTCACGTCAACACCTTCAATTTGTGTATGTGAGAGGCGACAAAACACTTACAGGTAGAAATTTATAATAACAACTATACAATTACACAATTCATTCGTATTCATTAAGTGATGATAGTAGCAAAATAACTAACCGAAGTGAAATAAAGTGCCAACCGTTTTATTACACCGTTCTACCGTAACGCAATTATTATCCAAGTAGTGAACTCGTGGTCAGTCACTCCGCGGAGTCCGTTCAGCAAAGACCAGCAGCTATCAGTGACTGTGAGCAACTGAATCAATCAAGAGTTAAAAGATCATAAGCAAACTTTTAATTTCAATAAAAAACATTAGAGATCATATCATGTTTAACTTATTTTTTCATCAACAACGAACGGGTTGTTTTTCTGCAAATCGAGAGTACTTGACGAACATATGCAATTGTCGAGGTCTCAAATACGACGTCTGCCCAGAGGAGATATGCGGAAAATTATCAATTACACCGGATGATAGCAATACAGCAAATACGAACATTTTATTAAAAAGCTGATCCATGATATACAGATCGGTTTACTTCTTTTCAGTAGAGATAGTCATTGGGGATTGTTAAGAGAAGCAGATTAAATACTTTTTGGCAGGCAGTATTGGACCTTATCTTTCTGAAAGGTGAAACGTCAAAAACGTTGTAAATTAAATATAATACAAATTCTGGAAAGTTTGGTACTAACTAATGGGTTTTTTCAACTCACATGGAGATTTCTATATAAAGTGGGCATCTTGTTTTTCAACTTCCAATTCCCGGAAAGTGATGATTTGTGAAACTTACAAATTCTTTGAATGAACTGCTTGTCATTACATACTTATATAGCACAGTAAATAAATAAATAACTATATATACATATAGATAGACAATACAAAAGAATGGCAGCTTAATTCTAGATTAGAGGAGACCTAAGTAAACTCAATATAAATAGATTTAATAACTTTTAATAATAAGTAGAAGATGTTAAGTGGAAACCGTATCTGATTGGAGCGGATTTATAATATCGCCAGATCTACACTCATTACATTTGTAAAAAATTTACTTCAGAACTCATTACGCAATAATTAAAGAAAAAACTTAACAGCAGAACTCACGAGAGTTTTTGGATCAATGCCAAGACTATTTTCAAATTTATAAAATACGAAGGAAAAATTGTTGTAGAAGTAATTAACATGATCGAAAGTGGCTATTCGAAACAAATTAGCATATTGGAGAAAAAGCTTTAATCCCATCTGGATACCATTTTGAACAGCCACCTTCCACAAAAAAAGATACTTGCGATGTTTTTATAATACAATCAACTTGGACATTTTTTGTCTTCCGAGAAATAAAATTCGCCTCTAATCAAAAATCTTCAAATTCGGTGAAATTTAAAGAGGCATGTGCGCATAGTTAACAAAAAACGACCTCTCCTATGACATTTGTTATACTGCATGAGAAATGAATGATTCGTGTTTTTTAGATTTGGTGGCGGATAAAAAAGGAAAAAATATATATATATAAATATTAAAGATTATAAGCAAAAACTCATATTATACAATAAGAATACACTTTAGATATTCAAATAGTTATACCAGTTAATTTTAATATTTCTACTTTAATATAATTTCTGGCAAAATAAATCCGGTGTTAGTCATAACATATTTACATTTACATAATATTTTCATTCTCAAATTACGTAAATGTATTTATAAATAAAAGTTGCAAGAAAGTAAAAAAAACTATTTTTTTAACTAGTTTTTTCTAGTTTTATTTAAAGTTATTTGATTCACAACTTCAATAAGCTCCGTAAGTCTGCAAGACACTCTTTCTAATTCTACTTATGTATAACTAATTGTGAAAATACGTTTCATGAAAAATGTGTTCAAATTCTGCAGACTGTAGACGGGAATTACTTTTAGGTAGATGAGACTTTAAAATATCTTGCATTCGCCATTAAATTTGAATATTCATCAGGTGAAGAATAACTGTCCCTTTTCCCAGGGAACTTCCCTCTACCTAAGCTATGCCGTGGGCAACATAGGATTATTCCCTTGGCTTAGGCGATACCATAAGAATCAACTATTGGCATGCACCCCAAATTCAAAATCTTTGCAAAAAAAGTATCTTTATCTTCGAAGGTCTTTGACAGGGATTGGAAATCTGCTCTTTTCATTAAATTTTCAGCATTTGGTCTCTTTTCGCTTAAATTGGAAATTTTCTGTTTGACCGCTCCCTCTGTGTTACTTTGCCTCAATCTTTTATAGAATCAATACCGATGCGCAAGTATTGTCTCCCATTCCTTTTCTGCTTTTCATTAATGACCTTTTATCTCTCACTTCCAATCTAATTTACAGCTCTGCTGATGACAACACCCTTGATTTCGCCTACCCATTTGAATCAGGCGCCCATTCTTGTAGTAGTGCCATTCATAACAAGCGAGCACGCATGATTTGCAAAAATTCTCGCTTTTGGCAGAACGAATCGCATCGAATTCTGATTCTGATGACCTGATTCCTTGTATATTAGTCCCTGGCGAATGATACCCGTGCATTTAGCCGTCTTCACCTTTTCTTCTTTTACCAGAACAGTGAAATTTCATGAATTCTTCTTGAGCAGAACTGTACGAATGTGGAACAGGTCACAACCCTCTGTTTTTCCCTAGGACTACAGGCCACAGCTGTTCAAATAGAATATGCACTGACACCTTCACTCGACATCCTAATTCTTTGCCTTTGCTTCCTACTTTCCTTACCGCCAAGGCTGTGATATGGCATCATACGATATCCCCTGAGCTTTAACTACATCGTAAAAAAACTTTTAAGTAAAAGAAACCACTATAGATAATCTTTAAGCATACAACAATTTTTAACTTTAAACTATAAATCATAAAATAAAACCTTTTTTCAAGTATTCGCAATATACATTTTCACGTTCACCAGAGCGATTGAAAATAATCACGTGTTTTTAACTTAAATATGTTTCATGATCTTTCACAAATGTTTATCTTCACCTCTAAGTGCACAACTTCAAACGAAAAATCGATTTATAAACTTATAGGAGCCGATGAGGGACAATAACATTTTCGTCGACTATTTTCGAACAGTACTTGTTCGGTATTTAAACGTCCTACCGTAGAGGAAGCTAAGTTCCTTATTAAGTTTATATTAAACGATTTACACCTTTGAGAAATATATACGTAGGTGTTAGGAGCAAAGCCATGACCTTGTGTATGTATGTCACATTAGTACAAAGGAAACACAAAAAATATATAGATTATATTAAAAAAATGTGTTACATGATTGCATATAAAATTCCAACACTCACCTAGAAAATATTTCGTTACTCCTACATAGGTACTTTAGTCTGAAAGGAAATTAAAAAAAAAAATTAAAACATTAAAATCGTCTGTGCAAAAGCATTTCTCATATAAAATATAACACGTGTATCAATTTTAGTTCTCAGTCAAAACGAAACCATCTGGATATGTACTAGAAGTAGTCACCATACCTCAGAAAAAACCATCTATTATATATATATATATGTATTTTATACATATATATATAGATATATATATATAAATAGAAATATCAGGAAAATGAAAGTTGTGCTATTTTAATGACAAAATTCTTAGTATTGGAACAAAAATTTTACTGGCTAAAGGCCAAAGAGTCAGTTATTGGACAAGTCAAGGCGAGAGGTGTACTTTATTTATTTACACAATCCAAGCTGTGCTCAAATTCGGTGTACTACAGAAAGTGTAAAATTTATGATTATCCAAAAATTGGCGATTGTGGCATTCCATAATAATGCAAAAGAGCTATAAAATGGAACACTTAACCTGAATATTAATAATAATAATAATTGCACCTTTTAAAATACTTTAGACATTAAAATAAAGATGTAAACATATATAGAAAATATTAATAACCAAATTTCAAATAAGAAATTTAGTCGAATTATAGGCCACAAACTTTCTAGTCCAATTATTTAAAACATGCACAGGTCTATTTCCTATTTTCTTTTATTTATTTATACTCGATAGATCAAAGCCAGCAGTTGTGTTAAATGTATACCATATCTTTTCAATTTTATATTGAGCAATACTATTTATCATGATAAATTAAATAATTTATTTTTGTATATTTCAGGCGCATTACATTTGCACATACATTTCTGCAAAGGGTGTAAACTTGCCTCGACTACAAAGGAATCGACACTTTACATATTTACAATAATACGAGATTATTATACTCGTATTCGTAAAAAAGCCAATTTGACACAAAAACGTGTTAAAATTTTACAAACACGAGTGCAGTGCAGTTATTTGCTTACGATCAAAAACACCTTGAAGGAGTCATCGTAGGCCCACAAAAGTTACTAGATTCCTAGTCAGGATCAAAAGTTACGTCGATTTATGAATGTCCGTCTATCAACAGGATTACAGGCGAACGGAGCAACGTAGAAAGCTGAAATTTGGTATGTGAGTTTGTTATTTTATTTGTGAGGTTTAGTTCGTAGATAAATGAGTATAATCGGCCCACAGGAACCTGAAAACCTGATGGAATTTTGGCGACTCATGCAATAACTTCGTCTTTTTTTGGAATTTTAATTTTCACGATTTATCATATAACTAAACATTCTCTTGCCTATTGCTATTGTTGGACGAAACGTGCAAAGATATAATTAATTACGTACTTCAGTTCCACAATCCTTGAAAATAAAAACAATTTACTCTTTACAATATAGTTTCTTTTCTATTTCGATTATTTTATTTAAATTACTCTTTATGCCGCAGAAATCTAAAGCCTTTAAATAGAATTTTTTGTAGGCTGCAGAATATCATTTCGAAAAGCTTGAAACGAAATTATAACAATTCCAAGTAAAACTTGGAACAATCTCAAACTGAATATTTTATTTTTCAGTTCTCATGAAGGCTCTAGCTATTTTATTTACTTCAACTGTTGAAAGGAATTTTAAAGCGTCTACGAAAATCAAAATTGTCTCGATGCCACATGAGCCATTAACAATTTATTTACATGGACCTATCAGTGTGGTCTGAAGTGCAACTGCGAAAATGGTGTCATGGCTAATTCCGACGCAAGAGACGAGATTTTTTATCTTAAAAATTGTGTGCCAAAAACTCTACGCACGAGCATGTCTTTTGAATTTAAAAAAAAAAAAGTTATCAATTTGTTTCAGTTTTTTTCATCTATATACCTACAAACAAAAATAAAATTCACTACTTCCGCCAACATATAACGGCGTTGCTAAGAGATAGAATGTTTTTTTTTTTAGAGATTTAATACCTTAAAGACAGTTCCGAGGGCTTTATTTTGCATCCTAAGAAAAAGTAAAAAGTGGGAGTCGACAAATTAGGCAGCTCATGTCGAAACTATTTATGTACTTTAGTTTTTTTCGGCTCTTTAAAAAAGGCAGATATTTAATTTTTTTTTTTGATTTTATTCCAGGGCAATTCCCATCAATTATCGGGTGGTCTCGAAGTCGATTTCATTATTTTTGTGGTAAAGATGCCCGCTAGCAAAGCTTTGCTAATTCTAATAGCAAATATTAAAATTAGCTGCATGGGCTTTATGGGTGTGGAAGAAGAATAAACGCAATTAAGATTTATTGAGATGTTTGCATGTTAATATACTGCGCTACGTATTAACCTGCCTTTAAAGGTGACGTAATCTGCCTTCTACTACAATAAAGTTGGGATTACAAGAGATTGTTTTGAAATAAATAATAAAACTTTGGAATGTAACATATATCTGCCTCTTATATTAAAAATACAAGTTCACATACAATTACAAATATTGAACTACAATTTCTTTTCTCGCTTACCTTAATTTAAAGGCAGTGTTCGGAGCAATCTGTAAAAAAACAAAATGTCTACTTTTATTACTGAACGTTTTACTCAAAATAATAAATGTGCGCATATAATCTGTGCAGATATCAATTTTCTTTATCAAAATTCATTTAGTGCACCTAATTGTTACTAACACATATACATTTCATCGTAAAATTCGCACACTCAGTAAATGTTAAGCTTCAGATTACTTAACCTAAATTTCTGCAAACATAAAGTGAATCTGGCAACATTAAGAAGTTCTGATAGGGCCTTGATGAACCATCATAGTCTTGGAGGAAACTTAAGCGGAAATCTTTCTCAGTTTTGAGCAGAGGTAGACGTTTCATGAAACACAAGTACTTGTAATCGTCCTCAGAAAGAACTTCTTCCAGAGGCAATTTCCCACCTATTCATTCCTGCTCTAAAACTATGTAATAGATGTGAAAACGTCGTCGCTTCATCTGTTGCTTATTGTGTAAATAGAGGCTTAAAAATATGCACCGCTCTTCCTGAGAGTCCAGGAGGCCCTAAAAATCTAAGCATTCACTGCCTTGGTTGTTCAACCGGGATTTATTTCTTAAATATTTTGTCGGTAGATATCTTATCGACATTTACCACATTTAGTTGTAAAGTTCTTAAACGTACCCTGGCTTATCTTTCCATTATAGGAAACACTTTACCGAAATTCATTACACAAAGCTGTGCCTGTGTGGCACTGGGATCATGATACTACAAAAGCTCCATAATTTTAGGAATAAAACAATCCCAAGGCGCTTTGATAGTTTATTTAGTCCTACACCACTCTTAATGGACGTGATTGGATCTATGTTTCTTCGCTTACATCAGTGATATTAAGAAAAAGATTGATTATGCATGACCTGATTTTTGCTTTTTGTGAACAAGATAAACAGCTTGCGATAAGCCTTAAATTGTGTCCTTAAGATTGTTTGGTATCCTGTCAGTGGATTTGCTGATTTTACCAATTTTAGTAATTTTTACCCTACGATTCTCTGTGGAGTTGCCTTTTATACTTTTATCTATTACTGACGTAACAGATAAAATTTATCTTAAATCAAAACCTAACTGGAGAGCGTTGCAGCATGTAGAAATTGTTTTTATCATATCGCAAAATGCTTTGAATAACTCGT
>QYTT01079407.1:25451-50777 GCA_006980735.1 Dasypogon diadema
TTATGGGTGTGGAAGAAGAATAAACGCAATTAAGATTTATTGAGATGTTTGCATGTTAATATACTGCGCTAAGTATTAACCTGCCTTTAAAGGTGACGTAATCTGCCTTCTACTACAATAAAGTTGGGGTTACAAGAGATTGTTTTGAAATAAATAATAAAACTTTGGAATGTAACATTTATCTGCCTCCCTGTTTAAAGCAATGCGAACTATAGTAATTTCTTAAGTGAAAAATAAACGAAACAATTAGCGTTTATGTTAAAAATGCAAGTTCACATACAATTACAAATATTGAATTACAATTTCTTTTCACGCTTACCTTAATTTAAAGGCAGTGTTCGGAGCAATCTGTAAAAAAACAAAATGTCTACTTTTATTACTGAACGTTTTACTCAAAATAATAAATGTGCGCATATAATCTGTGCAGATATCAATTTTCTTTATCAAAATTCGTTTAGTGCACCTAATTGTTACTAACACATATACATTTCATCGTAAAATTCGCACACTCAGTAAATGTTAAGCTTCAGATTACTTAACCTAAATTTCTGCAAACATAAAGTGAATCTGGCAACATTAAGAAGTTCTGATAGGGCCTTGATGAACCATCATAGTCTTGGAGGAAACTTAAGCGGAAATCTTTCTCAGTTTTGAGCAGAGGTAGATGTTTCATGAAACACAAGTAGTTGTAATCGTCCTCAGAAAGAACTTCTTCCAGAAGCAATTTCCCACCTATTCATTCCTGCTCTAAAACTATGTAATAGATGTGAAAACGTCGTCGCTTCATCTGTTGCTTATTGTGTAAATAGAGGCTTAAAAATATGCACGGCTCTTCCTGAGAGTCCAGGAGGCCCTAAAAATCTAAGCACTCACTGCCTTGGTTGTTCAACCGAGATTTATTTCTTAAATATTTTGTCGGTAGATATCTTATCGACTTTTACCACATTTAGTTGTGTCGATACCCTGGCTTATCTTTCCATTATAGGAAATACTTTACTGAAATTCCTTACATAAAACTGTGCCTGTGTGGCACTGGGATCATGATACTACAAAAGCTCCATAATTTTAGGAATAAAACAATTCCAAGGCGCTTTGATAGTTTATTTAGTCCTACACCACTCTTAATGGACGTGATTGGATCTATGTTTCTTCGCTTACATCAGTGATGTTAAGAAAAGATTGATTATGCATGACCTGATTTTTGCTTTTTGTGAACAAGATAAACAACTTGCGATAAGCCTTAAATTGTGTCCTTAAGATTGTTTGATATTTTGTCAGTGGATTTGCTGATTTTACCAATTTTAGTAATTTTTACCCTACGATTCTCTGTGGAGTTGCCTTTTATACTTTTATCTATTACTGACGTAACAGATAAAATTTATCTTAAATCAAAACCTAACTGGAGAGCGTTGCAGCATGTAGAAATTGTTTTTATCATATCGCAAAATGCTTTGAATAACTCGTATCAGCTACGAATATATTTAAAAATGGTGCTGGCTTCTCTAGTAATTATAAATTGAACTTTTCTTTGGAATGTACCTAAAGGATAATATCTTGTGAGTCTGATATTTACTAATTTTAGTTTTTCAAGGCAAACTTTTTAAGCTGTTGTCTTACTAAGTTACCGCGATTCCATTGTAGTAGTAGAAAGTTTTCTAACAATATATTTCTATTGTTAATATGATGAAAGAATTTGCTAGTAAATAAAATAAAGGCAAATACCTTTTTTTCTCTCGAAATTGCATCCCTGTTCTCCAATTGCACACACTTTCTCAAAAATTTTCGCACATTTCAAATGCCACAATATATGAAGACAATCAAAAAGAAGTATTACAATTCAGTAAATATCCACAAATTAAATAATGATATTTTACATATCTTAATATGGTAAATTAATGAGAAAATATCAATTCTACACGTCATTCAGACGCACTCAACTGACTATAGAAATGTTTATTAAGAGCTTATGGTTCTTACGAAGCAGCAGTTAACATTGAATGTGTCCCAGGGGTGAAATTTTTTCTAATCTGCAAACAAATCTACTTGCAATTAACATCAAACTCCCATATTCCAGTGTATTCGATGTGAACTTCCATGCACAGGAAAGGAGGTTTATCAGGCATGAGCAAGAAGTTATAATCACGTAAACATATTTGATTGAATTAAGCTTCTTTTTTTCTCTCCACCCACACCATACAAATTGAGTCAACCAGATTTCCTTCTGCAACAATTCAACTCAGTAATTACCTCAACGAGAAAATTATTTTCTATGCTGTATTGCTATCCGCACCTAAACTCTACATTTCGTTTACGTTTCCAGCATGCTCAACAAATTCATTTCAGAAAATAGACGAAAAAAGGTTTGAACAAGCCAACTCATAGCAAGTTCTCCATTCTAGTAGTCCATGTGGAGACACTTGTTGCTCCCAGCCAGCTGTACATAGGAACAGCAACGTAAAAGCACAGTGGATACGAATGAATCGCCACCGAACATGGTCATGTCCAAAGCAACCTTAATCCATGTCCATGGCGTTAGGGGTTAACACTTTTGCATTCAAAATTCAAAGGTTACTGCCAAGGAAAATATATTCAGGTGGAATTGCCTATGTCGAGTTTCTGAAAGAACGCCGCATTCCAAATAAATGCAGTCAAGAAGGGTTGGAGAATTTCGAATTTCTGATCTTTGGACGTGTAGCCATTCCAGATGAAGTGCATGTATATAAATAGACCTAGGCTTACCTATTTTCCTAATACAAGGAATTGAACAGAATGAATTAGGCTAAACCACATTTGGAATTGTGCTCCAAATTGAAGAGAAACATTCGGAAATAATAGTCCAAAATGGGGAAATAGAGATTTAATTTAATTTATTCCAGTGACCAATTGTGGGCTTGAATTTCAAAATGAGATCTGACTGCGCGAAAATGTATGAGAGTTGAATCTGCTTATTTCATTAATATTTAGTAGCAGTATGTAGGGATGTAGAACCTTTAACCATTTCAATATTTTATAACTTATAAATATGTATGTTTCTTCGCTGTATCGACTCCCAAATGGCATTTTTTCCACATTTCACAATTTCAGATTTGTCGTGTTTCGCGAAAACGCACATATATTCAGTATATGTTGATGTGTTGCTTTAACACAACTTCAAAGCATCATTAAAAAAATAACAAACTCGTTGCGCTACGGTAGTTCCGGTAGTTACTATTTCGATAGAAAAACTTTAACATCTTTAAACCGACAAAGAACTGGATGGAATGATTTGCGTGTGACGATAATACTTAAAGAAAACAAAAACTATTCAAAGATCTTTATCGATCAATGTAGAAGCAAGCCAGGCAAATTATATTATATTTTGTTATTTCCATGGACAATGTGAACTAATTAGTAATTGCACGCAGTTTATTCATTGCTCCTACCACCCCTTGGAGAATGCTTGAATGAAATAAAAATAAATGCAATTGCTATTGAAAATCTTGGTATGATCTCTATAAACTGTCGATCTAAACCATATTACTAAAACGCAGTTTTACCTGAATCAACTTCACTTATTTTTAAATCCGGTTTGAAACGAAATCGACACAAATATTCAAATCACGACAAATTAGCTTCCACACTTGCCAGGAAACATTGTGATTTTTCTAGTCATATATGTGTGTACTTCTAAGCGCTTAGAATATATTTATTCTGATCTTTTATTTATTCACATTTAGAATTTAATAGCTTCGCAATATTTAGTATATCTGTCAACTATCGCTGAACATAATTTCGCCTCTAATTTGCATCTTTCAAACACCTGGAATCCAATTATGTCCGGAAATGTTTTCACAACGCTGAAAATTAATGTTAAATAAGGTCCATATCAAGGTGTAGTTCAGTAAATAATTTGTATTCAAATTCTTGCGAATTCTGCACGCTTGTGTTGCATATAATTTCAGAATTTACATTTGAATCACTTCCAGCATACCAAAAGGCTACCATCTGACGAAAGTGTTTACTATTCACGTAGTTTCCTTTAGCACCGGGGTGAACACATTTCTTGAAGTAGTAATGGCAGTCAATCATGGCAATCTATGTACGCTAATTGCTTGTTAATAAAATGCTAATCGGAGAACATTGTTGTCTTCTTTCGATTGAAATGTTTGTGAATGGTCCTGCAAAAATGTTGTGACCAATTCCCCTTTTAAAATCAATTTATATACTAAATCAGTGTAGTTTTGAATGGCTATACATATATGTCTCTCTGTGGCACTAACATAAACAATTTGCGAAGTACATAAAAACATTTCAGATCGTTTCGTGTCTTGTTATAAAGGAAATTATTACTCTTGTTCTTTTCAATGCTTAGATTACCAAAGTTTAAATGAAGGCCATTTAAATTTACTTCCTACATCATTTTTAAAGGTTATTGTTTTTCTGTATGAAACTCTTATAGTGCAGATAATTGATTTTGTAATACGTAGGTATAGGCTGTGCATTCAAAAAAATTATATAAAAATCAGTCACGATCAACGCAAAACTTCTCCGATTTGATTCTCGACTAGGACGCGAAAAAAAAGTATTTTCAATCTGAATCTTCGTCGCATATTTCGTTCCCACTTTACATGTTCCAATAAAATGCATAACACGGACATTATGAAAATTATTTGACTCATTAAATTTACTTTCTGTGTATGATTTGAATTAAATTTTGTTTTTTTTTCAAATTGTGTTGAATTTTTAGTGGTATAGGGGCTCATAAAGAAATTGCCGCCCAAAATAAAATCAATATAATATTATTAAGATTTATTTACACTTAGAATGCCAATCTAATCCTAATACTTTTAAAAAAATTATATGTAACATAAACAACTCCTATAATATGGTCTACTTTAATAAACAGGTGCGAAAACAGGCAATCAGGAAATTGTTGGAACACGTACACAACCTCAATGCCAAAGCTTCTGTTGTCAATGGTAACATCAATCGCCCCCTTCAAATCTTATCAGTAATGGAAGATGAAAATTGCTACCCGCTTCTAGGAATTTGTTCAGTCGCGCCCAACAAATCCATCGACTCAATCCATAACCCCCCCCCACACAAACCACAACCAGAAATAGTAGGAGGGCGAGGTACAATCACAAAGTGTACACACTCAACAGGTCCTCGATGTCGATTTATTCCGAAAATCAGAATCATTGGGATGCGTATTCAACAAGTTGTTGGTGTGGATATGAGTATCTTTTCTCGATTTTTATCAACAAGGACGTTGAGAAAGCGCTATTGAAAAATTTTCATGGCTTTATAAAGTAGAGCATGTCTGATAAGCTAATTATCTGTCTGAAGCCGCATTGTTTACTTTCAAAATTTTACACACTTGAAAAAATTCACATATACGGAGATCTTTTTAAAAAAGCTTTCATTTTTTTTTATTATTTTCAGAGTAAATACTTGACGTGGACTCTAAACGTATACTTTTACACGCAAAGTTTTAGGATTTTTACTATATAGCAAGCAGTGAAAATTCAAACCAGATGTATTAAGGTAAGGTGTAAAAAATAGATATATTATATAGTATAATTATACTATCGCATAGTCACAATTAGTTCAAGACGCAATGGCTTCTAGTGATTGGCCTGTTATATCAGTAGGAAAAGTAGTAGGACTCGAAACTGGAACCTTGTGAATATGAGACATCACTGCGTCAGCGACACTCGAAGAAAACATTTGCGGGGTTTTCGAAAAAAATATTTCCCATTGCATCTATAATTTTTAAGTTTTATTCAGAATGCTTGCCTACTGATTTTGCTTAGTTACCGTTTTTCGTTTAGTTAGAAAAAACTATTTTTATAGAAGATAACGTCTAAATAATACTTTCGATTATTTGAAATTTTGAATAACCTTATGATTATATTTTTTCCAATTTTTTTTAACTGTGTAAAATTTGTAGCAGATCTACTATAAAAATCTGTTGAACAAACTATTCCACCTAGTCAATATTTATGTATTTATGAACCTATGTGCTTGCCAGGAATTACTTCTAGTAAATATTTATGTAACGTTGGTAAACCAAAAAAAAAACAAGAATTATACCTTGTGCGACTTATACAAATTCTTTTTACAAATTTCGATAATTCACTGCAGCTATAGTTCATTTGGGAAAATCTTGTGTTTGAGTTTCGGAAAAATCTTCTGGATATTGTTTACAATTTAACAAAGATTTTATGAGTACTGGAACTTTGTTTATTAAGTTAAAGATAGTTTTTTTATCCAAATTAATTCTGTTCCTCTGAAAACAAAAATAAAAACGCACCTTAGTATTAACAACAAAAATAATGAATGAACGTAGTCCTGCTTTGGAAACCTCAATGCTCTTCTAACAGTACAATTGTATTCTTGTCTTTAAAAACAAAGATATAATATTAATCTGTTGTGCTTCATCTTCTCACTAAACAAAATGCAAAATGCCATCTCTATATTTTTATTAAGTAGTGGAATATGAAAAACACTTGGGTTTTAGCCCATTTCTGATTACTTAATTGGAAACAAAAACTTTTTTATGTTTATAATAAATAAAGCAACAGGTGTATGCAAACTTACGCAATTTTCAAACTGATAAATGCAGGAACACAAGTAAGTCCAACTTTGCACCGAGATTTAAAATTGCAGATCAAACTCGATACTGAATCCTACTGCACGAGCCGGTACCGATTAAGAGAAGAGCACACTATTTTTTTTCTACTTTTTCGAGTGACACTGCACTACAGATCTTTGGCTACATACAGATGCCTGCTCTTTTTTTTTCTTTTCTCCCCTTTTTTTCAAGAATTTGCAAAAACAAACACTTGTATGTGGGCTGCGACCATAAAATAACCAGAAAACCGAGTTTTCTGCTACGCGTGTTCTCCACCTGACGATTTTGGTGGCGTATGCACGCGGCACTTTATTTCCTTATAGTGTTTTTTTCGATTACATTCATATGACACTTCACTCGGAAATAAGTTTATTTTTTTTCATTCACTTTCTTAGTTTGAAAATTTTGAGTTAAAAATAAAACTGCGGGCAATATACCCGAAGTGATGCACATTTAATCACTAAAGAATTTCCCGTGCTCGTACAATGACTATATCAACAAATCAGTTTTCAAAGTTCTAACAAAACCCTCTTTCGGTTTGAATAAATTTTCTGGGGTTTTATCAACGACTTTTAGCCTTTGATGTGCTGCGAACCTTACTCAATCACGAATTTCCATGCACTAAAATTATGCCACATCAAGTGAATATTACAAGACAAGTAGTACTACACAACGACCCAAGCAAGCAGACCTGAGAAACTGAAGATTTAAAATGCGAGATCGTGTACCATCTGGTGGTTTTTTTTCAGTGCAAAACTTATCACCCAGTTCTGCTCCCCTTGGTACCATGTAATACACCCAGTCGTAGAACAGAAGAACCTCAATAAAACGAATTTAACACGAGATTACGCAAAGTATTTAAGCTCTCAAAATCGCTTTTGATCAAGCTGCCTGAATCTAAATAATAACGTTCGGTATGTGTTCGTTACCGCTTCTCACAACCACCACGACCTGCTTCAATTTGTACAATATAATATTTACTGAAAGGGCCTCGTGAAATTCTACCTCACTCTACCGTCTACACGATGTGGATGTCACCTACGTCTGCGTCTACTCCAAAGCGTAGCAACAAGGCGGAAAGCTGTGACTATCATTCGCGCGCCATATCAGAGAGAATCAATTCACAAATAGCAACCTCGTGCACACGCTTTAAATCTACTTGAAGTGGTTGCTACAACCAGAGACGGAGCGCTACATGCCTTTCCAAATTCATAAGCACTAACGGCATTAGAACACCAACATGGGTGGCTACAACCACTGTCAACACCAAACACAGAATTTTTATCGTTGTATTAAATGAGAATTTGCCCAGCATCCCAATGGACCAGCTCAACTTGGGATTTCTTGCCTATGACTGAATGAATCAAGCTTTTAATACTTTGCCAATCTCTCAACCGGCTGTGCAAAGCATCCAACTTCTATTACACAAATTCATTCAAATTTCAACCGACAAAAGCTTTTTGCGCTCCTCCATCCCAATACCCTCTTGGTCGCCTGTATTCTTCCTCGAATCTCGGATGTAAATAGGAATCCATGTCACATGGGCTGGTTGCTTTGGCGAGGTGTTTTTGTTGTCATGACAATTAGAAAACATCTCACACTATCGTTCGTAGGTAAATCCCATTTTGAAATGGAACCATTCAATAGTAAACTCACACGGAACAGGTAAAAGTTTGTTAGGCATCTACATAGGAGCTAAATGAATCGAATAGGTAGTTTATTCGCTAAAGCCGTAAACAATTGGAGGCTTTTAAAGCAATTAATGATGAGCATTGAAGACTTCCCGAATAACGACTAACCACAACTGAGCGCCACAGAAACTGGGCCTGAAATTTGTCCTTCTTCGAAGTGATTGTATTAGCGAATGCTCCTTTCATTTGGCGATGTTCAAGCAGAATTTAGTAAGATATCTGGTAAAAGCCAAGCATACAACAATTAAGCTGTATTGGATCTACTTATTATCAACATAACCAGTTTCAGATCCTGTCGTTTCTAAATAATGTCAAAACCGATTCATCCAGGTACACAAGTTAGCACGTTTTCCTAGTATCTAGTGCATTAGCTGGTGGTGACGTGATGCACGTTGAAATGCATTTCGAAATCCTGACGCTACCGATAAGGGACCTATTTATTTCGTAAACCTCTTCCTATATTAGTGGCAGATGAAGAATCTTCTTATTGAATTCCTATCGTCTCATTATTTGTCACCAGGTAAACAGGGATTTTACCCTATTTCAATGTTTCAATAGTTTAGTGGGCTGCACTGCTAATGCCCAGTTTTTTTTTATTGAAATAATTCAATATTTATCAATATTTACAATGTGTGTTCTGTTGTATAAGCAGAACATCGAGCTAATCACAACCACTACTACTTTCTCCAAACAAAATAAAAAATAAATTTACTTTCCATTAATTCAAATCCATGTCCACGTATGAAATATAGGGTAAGATATGCTAGGGCAACATGATACAGGGTGACATGGCTGTCTTTATTATTGAAAAATTGAAATTTCGAACATAGGACAGAAACAATATCTGTTCTTATATATGGGGATGAAATGCGGTAGAATTTTTCCTTTGATTGCCTTACAAGCATGGGTTATAGATCCTTTCTCAATAGATTTTTTGAGTTCTTGTGTGGAAGATTACACTTTCCTTCACTTAACGTTTATTGTTTTGTTTTTTTTTTGAGTAGCTTAGAAAGAAAAAATTATTTTGAAAATAATGTGACAGTATCAACAGAAGAGTGCCATAAAAAAATAAGCAATAATGATAAAAATCATATCAGTATTTTTCCTCCGAATACGACTCGCACGACAATTGGATTTGATTTTAAAATCCCAAAAGGAGTTCCAGCGTCAAAAGCTGCCGAAAAAATCCAATTGATCCAAATGAGCGGCAGAAACTTGAATTAGAACAAAATATTCATACATTAGTGATTTACTAGCGAAAAAAAACACAAAAAATAAAAACTAAATCTAAAAAAAGAAAAGCTACAAATAATAGAAAATGAAAAATACAAAAAAGGATGCAATTGCGTGTTCGCTTTACAAAAAAATCACTAAAACTAAAAAAATAACGAGTTTGTAATGGCTGACTACATAAACTTTGTTTTTTTTCTTCTATTGCAAACAAAAATTATATTTACCAAAATTGTCGTTAGAATTTTATGCATGGAATCAGTCTGTCTGACAGTGAAAAAGTGCGAGGATATTATGATCTTGAACCTAATGTTGCAGGAATTTTATAAAAATATTACAGATATGGTTTATATCAAAATATAGATTTATAGAATTAAGATAGATTTTTTAGAATTTAGCTTCAGGTATTTTTATATGTTATTTATTATGTAACCCACATTTCAAAATTTTATGGATGACGAATATATTACAGAGCTTGAGTTGCGTTGATGTATGTCCTAGCGTGTCAATCGGGCGGAATTGGATAGATCACCAGAGTCATCTGAAATCAAAGTGGCGGTCATTTGAAAAAAAAGGTATATTTTCGACCTATTTTTTCGCATTTTCGCATGCTTCTCAAAATCTTTATTTTTCACAAAAATGGTTGGAAGTGATCCAAGCTCCAATAAATTATGTTACCTTTGATTTAAAATAATAAAAAATAGTAAGATCGATTTAATAGTTTTTGCATTCTGATCCCGCTCGCTTTGAAAAAAAAAATCATATTGCGTAAAATGCATTTAAAGTTTGAGATATATTTAAAAGGAGGGTTTAAACCGACGGACGTATTGCACTCGAGCATTAAATAACTAGGAAAGGACTTCGAGTTCGGTTAAATCGTTTTACAGGGAAAATCTACAGACTGTAGGGAATTGGAAAATGCAAAAAAAAATGGATTTTTCCAACAGAAAAAAATGTAATCCTCCCTTAAGTTTGCATACTATTTATTCAATAATTAAAACTTTCAAATGACTTGATCCTGATTTGTTTGCCAACAGCGTCCTTCAAAGTTCTATTTGGACTTCACACCCTACGCCGATCAGTTTTAAAATTTAATCTCATTTTTCTTATAGATAAAATGTTTTTTCAACACTGTGTTTGCTCTGACTCTGATTTCAATTCAGTTCCCAAAAGTAATCGTAGTATTTTGGATACTTTCATATTCTCAAAAGAATTTTCCTGAATAATTCTTATCACGAGAGTTACTAAACCTTTCTTTTTTTAAATGCATTACCAATTGAAACCTTTTTTAGCCCTTGTAGTCGAAGTAACAACCAAAAAGCCCAAAGTGCAGAAACAACCGTTAGATTAAGCGGAAATCCGAATAAATAAACAGAGGGTGAAAACTGTAGCGGCAATTTCCAGTATAACTAAATCAAATATGAAATTCAATTGCATCTGGCAAATGATATCAAAATGCATCTTAATTGGGATAAGAGTTGCATCGCAAGCATACCACGTCCATTTAGCGGGCGGATGGAAGCAAGCAGAGCGTCCAGCAGGGATTTGATTGTGACGATTTTGCGAGAATGAAATTCAACGGACATTACCTGTCCACGACCATTATTCGTTGTAGCACAACAAAAAATAAAGACCGGATCTGCCAATCTTAATCCACCAACTTAAATCTGATCACAGCACTCGGACTGGTTGTATTAAAGCTCCTGCGCGAAATAATCTAACCCCTGCTGGTCGGCCAACGGGTGCTGTCGTCAAATAAACAATTTTTCTCAACGTACATTCGAATAACTGAGCGCGACCTTAACGAAAACATCTCTTGCCGGATTGTTCACCCACCAAACAAATAAAATTGCTCTCCCTGATAAGCCGAAATATTTTTGTAGGGCTTATTTAGGACACCGAAATTACGGTGGCTTATTTGGGTCATAAACGTATTAAAATGTTATTACGGCACAAACCGTGCATTTTAAATTGGTCCACTACTCACAAGAGTTACAAACTTGCTGATGCTCTTCTGTTGAACCCTTAGCACTTTAAATTGAGCTTTCGTGTGTATGTTGCAGACCCAGACCGAGTCGCACCGAAAACAAATTCTCAATTCAACTGAAAAATAGACAATAGACAAATTAGCTAGTTTTTGGTGGCTCTTTTAAAATCACTGGTTCAAGGGAATATCTAATGGCCGTAAAATGTAGCAGACAAGATTTGTTTGCGTTTACTCAGCTTTACACACTCACTGCTCAGTTCCTTGTACAGTTAAAAGTTTTACGCAACGTTTTGATTTTCCTCAATCCTAAATTTTGAACTGAACCACATTCCGTTCCTCACAGTCAGGCTACGATTCAACTGCGCAACCTTGGATTGCGCTCTGTAAAAAACTGAGTGTGAGTGGCCTGCCTTAAGGATGCCGTCAAACGCTCACTGAAGGGCCTTCAAATGGAGAAGCAGCAATTCTACCAGGAAGAAGAAGTAATTATGTACGGACCAGGCATTTAAACGTGTTTTCCTCCAAACTTTATGTTTTGTTGCGCGCAGCAGCCTAGTGTCGCAACCAATCGACCGATTCCCTTCATTCTTCTTTCGCAACAGAGCTTATTCAATTCCTGGGACCTCGAACCTATTTTTAACTGCAAATACAAAGTATTAAACATATTTTAGGCCCATAAAAAATAAGTAAAACCGAAGTGCTCGAAGTGCTCCTCAATGCGGTTAACCGCCATGCACATGCGGTTAATAGGCTCGTGCCTACCGTGGTTAGTCGTAGAAAAGTTGATGTGCAGCAGCGGGACCCTCCTCAAGCAGTGGCCATTAGACCTAAAGGAATTTCTACCCCGAAGCTCCGCGGAATCGATATTACCGTTTAATAGCTGGTAAATAAAAACTATATCGGCAACATATATATCGAGAGGAGATTGAAAACGTTACGAATTAACAAAGCTAATAATACAAAAGTGGACGGCCGGGTAAATTTGTAGTAAAGGGAGTAAACAATAAAGAAATCACCGCCTTTAAATACTGGTGGGCAGGATTTTATTAAAAACAACAACAAAAACGTGCATATCAAAAGAAAGTGTTGAAAAAATACCGCTAAATGTGTAAAGGATATACTTTGTGACCACTGGTCATCATCAATACAACAGCGAAAATTGAGGGTCCATTGAAACTCATGAATTCATTGGTGGTTTAGTGGCTCATGCTTCTGGATTAGGACGTAGGAGTCATATTCTTGGCAAAACAATTTTGTTGCAGAGACTGAATTTAATTTTTACAAGACAAATCCCTTTTTTCCAGCAGAATGTTTTTTTTCTTATTTCACTAACTGGATTCAATTGTTAAAATATTTTTATAAACTTTTAATTCCGAGATCGAATTTTTCCATTTTTGGTTACTTTAAAGAAGTTGTTAAGTTTCCAACGGTCCAAAAAATATTATAAATACAAGGAAGACAGTACGGAGCCTTTAATTTTCCAATTATTATTTACTGAATCGTAGAGTGTTTAAGTTGTCATAGATAAGAATTCGTTTTTAGATTGGAAAATGCTCCCCATATCTTTGAAATCTGTATTTGAAAATCCTAAGTCCCTATGTTACATTACAAGAAATACCGAGAAGAATTGACAGGCAGGCATAGGTACGTTGAGAAACTCCCCAGAAAGCTATCCTATCATCTCCCAACACCGCGGAACGCCCGCTCCTGCTCCTAAACACCGTGGTCCCTCGAAGCGGGAATTCTTTGACGCTTGCAGGCACTTGCTTGTCTTTTAGCAAGCACAGCAACATCAAGACCGAGGAAAAATGAGTGGACAGACCAAGGAGCTTGAATCATACCAGCTTCCCCAGATCACCCCCCAGACACTTCCAGAAAAAGGTAAGAGCCAAGACCACTTTTTTTTACTTTTGAGTTAACCCCTTGTTCGGGTGTGCCGGTGATAACTACGTGGGTTTCACTACTTGCTTCCCTCTATAACACCAAAAATTTGTATTTATAGGATGTTGTACATAAAAAGGAGAAATCTCCCTTTCAAACAAATAAAACTTAAAACGGATCTGCCAGGGAGGAATGGAAGAACACATCACCTTTTGGATAAAAGGAGAGGAAACCCAGCTACCAAAAATTGTTTCATTTTCATTGTCTAATATTTTTCTGCATTATTTTTTTTATATTAAAATTTTGAATATGCGAATACATAGTTCTGAGATGTACGTGTTTTACTAGAGTAGAGCGGCTGGGGTAGTTTAGAACTAAACTCTTACGTGCATTTCACAGGAGACTTGTTGCCAGTTGACATTAACTACTCCACCGTTTGGTGCACGCAACGAGATTTTAATATTTGGATAGCTAATATTTTCTAAACTGTGATCATATGAACAAATAAATTCTACAACAAAAATAAAATTATTTAAATGGTTGGTCCTGAGAAAAGCAGAGGTTGGTAACCTGTTCCGTATCCATACAAATTTTCTCAAGAAGAATTCACCACAATCAAATGTCTTGCCTAATCCTGTCTCAAGAACAAAAAAGACGAGAATAGTTGAACGTGAGAGCATCACAAGTAGGAATTGTTCTGGAAAGTGTGAAACCATTTGAGCAATGTCCATTGAAATAGCGGTAACGACGCGAACTGGTGGTCCGGAGAAATCATTTTAGAGCCAATGAGCTTTGAAACCATCCGCGAAAATTAAAATGTGTTAATACAACGAATGCGTATTTATTAAGAACTAAAAAATACAATGAGAAAATCTAACTGAATTACACGATTCCATCAAACAAGAGTACAAATAGATTGGCTAGATATCGAAGAAAACCGAGTAAAAGCGAGATTGAGCCTAAATTACACTTAAGATCTAGTCACGAATCACTTGCATTTGCCAAGGATGTAAATAAATTCTAGCTTATTTCGATATGGCAAAATGGAGAGTATACTGTAGAAACTATAAAAATAGGATGAAATTTCATACACCATTCAGTAAAAAAGCTAACAGGTTCTCTATTTACATGGATCACTTAAAACTTAAATAGGGTGACTTATAAAATACGGAGCGCCCGGAGACTCAGCTTATTTAGTAATAGGTCGCCGAAACAGTAAGACATGTGGCTCTGGTTGATGTATCATGTAATGCACCCATCCTCTCGACTGTTGAACTCCAATGGCACGCCATTCACTCTCTGACATCAAATGTGTTTTAGGTACCAGGCGGACGAGCTCCTTTGGAATGACGACATGTCTGAGAAAAACGAAAGTTCAAAAGATCGATTCGTATTTGCTCTACACTACAAGTAGAGAAGAGGCTTGAAAGCCATACACAACAAATCAAAACGGGCAACTAAGCGAATAATTTGCAAAGAACATAAAAGATATGATAATATTCTGAAATCCAATGCCCGTACAGTTGCGACTCATTTCAAAACAAAGCTACCTGTTGGCTAAAGCGCCAAACAACTTTTCGATAAATTTCTCTTACCTGTATTCATATTCGTCGTCGTAATATTTATCAGAATAGTAAATGTCTTTGGCGCTCATTTTCAATCGCACAGCCGTCCTTGCAAATGAAATGCAACAGGTGAAGGGCCAAAAGTTCCTCGATGATCTAGAAATCTTCAGGTAACTAAAAGAAAACACGATTTTTTCAGTTCAAACAATTCAAGAATAATAGATTGTGAAATCTTACATACGACCAGGTCTTTTAACAGTAAGACGAGCACTTTTTATCACGATATTTTAATAAATTTGCAATTTTTGACGTACGCTACTCGTAAAACCAGTCTGACAACGGATTCAAATCTCAACCGATTCTCCAGTTAAAAACGAGAAATTTTTCTGTTGGCAGCATTGATTTTTGGCTTATGGCTACTTTTCGGAGTAAATGCTGCCAGATGTAAATGTTTTGGTTTTTTTCATTAACCTTAGAATTAATTACCAACAAAATATATTTTATTAACAAGCAGGCATTTTCAGAATCGATCTTTAGATCTTTATTATGATAAATGTTTTAGAAAGCTATGACCGACGCACCAGCAATTGAAACTTACAAAAAGTATTAGGAATAAAACTTTTCATTTTTAAAATAAAGTTAGAAATCCGAAAAGTAATAAAGCTGTGCAAGAAAATTTGTAGTCGGACAAACTGAAACTGTACATGTACTACAATTTTTTGTACTTTTTATTAATTTTTCAAAATTTTTAAGTTCCATCACTGACAGTCTTCCCACTCCACAGCAAAGGAGAGAAATCTAAATTACGCAGATTTTGGGTTGTAATATAAAAAGAAACCAACGACAGAGAACGCCAGAAATGCATCATTTTAATTGGTAAACCCCGCAACTCTACTGCCCAGCTACTGAAGAAAATCCCACTTCCCAAACACCTGCCATTCAGTGGGTACAGAAATTGGAAATAAAAATATATTTGCATAAAGTATTGATAACAACTTCATCTCCTGTATCGGTATCTCTTGAAGTGGAACCACAATTGGAAAATGTTGTTGTGAAATTGACATCGAAATCCCCTCTTGTAGCTGAACTCCCACTCTCTATTAACAATTTTAAAGGCGATATCTTCGTAAGGGGGGCCAGCATGGAATCTGAGTATAGCGAAGTCCTTATTATCATTGCAGGGAGTCTGAAAAGCAGAATAAGTGAGATTCGTGCTACTTCCTAAGAAACAAAGCAGTTAGTTATGAAACTTACCAAGAAATACTGAGGAGTGCAGTCCTTGTCTATCAGATCAGGATAGAATATATTAAATTTATATCCCTGCACAATTTTTGGCGGAGGATTATCCATATCGTAGTGAGTCTGATTATATTTGTTCCACTCAAATCCGGTGTGGACTCTGTTGAAGTACCGCGGCTTCCGGGGCCGGTATTTGTCAGACCAGAGATAAACCTGTGAGTCGAGTTTGGTTTCTACAGAGAATTCGGCTTCGTCATCATCCATTCCTTTTCGGGCTTCCCGCTGCATTAAAATCTCCTCCTTGCTGTAGGCGTTTTCCTCATTAGCATGATCTACCAGTTGACTACGTTGAACTTCAAGATTTTCCTCGTCCTCGTCCTGTCCTAGTACCACTATGTCTGGGCCGATTTCAGATTCAGCAAGATATTTTGGACTGTAGCTTCCGTCCTCGTATGATTGGAAACAGGAATTAAGCATGTCCTGAGCACTTTCCTCTGCGGTCCTACAATGAAAGAATATTGATAATTTCTGATCCCGGTTAAAATCCATACAACTGTACTCTTCTTGTTCGGAAAACTGTTCCTGACTGGATTCCTCCATAGATTCTGGGGGCTCCTGTTTAACTTCCGCAGTCGATGGGCCAGGGCCTTCTAGGATTTCTTTCTGTTCATTCTTAAGCAGTTCCAGTTTGCTTCGTAGATTTTCTTGGTGCTTATCTCTTAACCGAGCTCTTGCCATGTGTGCCTTTAATTGTGATAGCAAACTCTCCCAGTAACCTATGTCAACGCCATCACTTTTTCCGGAAATCTTCGCCTCAATTTTGTGTTTCAACTCTTCGAGTTGATACGTTGTCTTCCCGCGGAAAATCTCAGTAACATCTTTTGCCACGCTTTGGTGGATACCCTCCCTCCGACCCACGGTTGCATTAAACTCGCCCCCTAATTCAAGTTTCCTGAGTTTTTGCAGTTCATCCTCAACTATTACAGTCATATCCTCCCAGAACTCCGAATTGTTCCCCTTCTCAAGCTCAATGTACACTTTGATGTCCACCAGAAGATCTTCCAGGTCTTGTATTCCCAGGCCATTAAGAAAGGTGTAGGGCTCATGCATCTGCATTTCTATGGACTCCTCCAGATTGGAATTTGAGATGTACTGCGCCAGAAGATCAATAGGCTTTGCTCTTCCGTCCTGTATTCTAATCTTGCTTCGTAGCCTCGCCTGTTCTAGATGGAATTGATCCTCTTGACGCTCCCACTCTTCAAACTGTGCAGCTTCTCTAGACCTCTGCAGCATTATCATCTCTTCTTCACGTTTTAGTCTTTCTAGTTCACGTTCCTGCCGTCTCTTTTTCACCTTCTCCAACTCGGCCTTGTTTTCCAGTTGCTTTCTTCTATTGAGTGCCTCGACGGCTTCAGATGGGACATTCTTCAAACCCTGCTTTTCCAACTTCTTATTCCATACAAACGTGGAGGTTAAATGAGCATCCCCGAAGGGATTGTCCTGATTAGTGTAGTGCTGGTACTCGTTGTCCCACCCCATTCGTTCTCTCCGCTTGGCCTCCTTTAATTGCTTCTCCCGTAGCCTCCTTGCACGTTTCTCCTCTGGAGTTTCTTTTGCTTTCATTTCTTCTTTGAGACGTTTACGTTCGAGTGCGTCCTTAAGTCGGTTCTCCTCAAGTTTCTTGAGCAGCCTCATCGATTTGTCACTCGAAGAACTGCTGGTTGATCTAACAACAACAAAGAGTGGTGATACAATTCTAAGTGGTCTTACAGTCTTACCTCCTGCTGCGTTCCCCAGACCTCTTATTGTCTTTCTTGTTGCGCCTCTCTTTGCTTATACTGCGATTTCTTGATTTGTGCTTTGACTTGGATCGTTTTCTACTCCCACTTTCACCACTTGAACTCGTACTGCTGGAGGAATCTGAAGAGGAGCTCCGTCCTCTGCCTCCTGCTTTGTAAGCCGATCTATAAAAGGGTTTATTAGGCCTAATTTACTGAGAAATAAATCACGAAATACTTCTTGCTGGATTTTGGCATCTCTCCATCACTTGTCAAACGTTTTGAAACATATGTTTTATAGCCTCCAGATTTGGCTAACAGCTGTCTTGACATTGGAAAGTTAAGGTTCCGTTTTCATTTCTGATGCTAAAGCCTGAAGTTCGTGTGAAATCAAAAATATATTAATGTGTACATATAAAATTCTACACGCAGTGTCAAGATTCGCCTGAAAATTGAAATAAAAATTGGAATTTTCACACTTTTCTCTAAAGTGTCAAGAGGTCTAAAACATATTTTTCGAAGTCTAGATTTTAGCACTTGGGAATTTTAATCAGGACTAACTAAATTCTAGAAATTATAGTTTTATTTTCCACGTTCTTGTCCAGAATCAAACTGTACATAAAAAAAAAGACCAAACATTTCATACTTATTTGTTCTAATCCTGTAGGAATTTACTACCTCTTATCTCAATTTCCAGGCTAACCTTTGTATTCATGTGGCACTACTAGCCGTAGCCGACATTCAAGGTGGTGGGAATTTGTCAGAGCTCTTCCTTTTGTACAAGAACGCCATTACGGGCGTGTTGTGTTTTTAGTCGTTGGTCGAGAAAATCATCTAACATCCAAAATGGTAGGTGAATAATGCGGTAAATTATTTTTTCAATTGAAAATTGGACCGGTCTTCTATGTGGAAACTGTGTAATTTGCGGGATGGTGATAAAGTTGATGTGTGAAAATTAAGGATGAAATTTGACAGAGCTGCCAGTGGTGAAATTACAGAAATGACCCCGAAGTATTGACGTGTAATGCAATTGCAAAAATGTTGCAATTGCATATGGGGCGCTCTTTGTTCTTATAATAGGGGCTACATTTTATGTTGTGAAGCTGTTTGCATTTGAATGACATGCCGACTTTAATTGCAGGTCAATTTTACTGTAGACGAAATTCGTGCTTTGATGGACAAGAAGCGGAATATCCGTAATATGTCTGTCATTGCTCACGTCGACCACGGAAAATCAACTTTAACCGACTCATTGGTAAGTAGCCTAAAAAAAAACAAACGGAAGTTGTAGTGTTTAATTCCGAAACCCATGTAGGTCTCTAAGGCTGGTATTATTGCTGGAGCTAAAGCTGGAGAAACCCGTTTCACAGACACCCGAAAGGATGAACAAGAACGATGCATTACTATTAAGTCAACGTGAGTGTCGCGAAACAATATTGCGAGTTTAGTTTTCATGTGATGAAACAGATGACGAGACTGACCGGACCTCGTAGGAATTGTGCTGTATTTTGCAGCACTGTTCCTTGAGATCTGGGGTAGATGATCTGGCATTCTGATCTTAAACTAACTTGAATTGCTTTGCTCTTTTTGTTTGCACCTTTACAGTTACGTAATCGTTTCAGTGCCATCTCTATGTACTTTGAGGTCGAAGAAAAAGATATTGGTTTCATCACCCACCCTGATCAACGCGAAAAGGACGAGAAGGGTTTCTTGATTAATTTGATCGACTCTCCCGGACACGTCGACTTCTCGTCTGAAGTAACCGCTGCCCTTCGTGTAACAGATGGTGCTCTGGTCGTCGTCGATTGTGTATCTGGTAAGCACCTTTCAAATTGCTGAAGGACTTCTTTACGACGTTTGGCATTTGATATTTCAGGCGTTTGTGTGCAAACGGAGACAGTACTGCGTCAAGCCATTGCCGAGCGCATCAAGCCAATCTTGTTTATGAACAAGATGGACCGCGCTCTCCTAGAATTGCAATTGGAGGCAGAAGAACTGTATCAAACTTTCCAAAGGATTGTAGAAAACGTGAACGTTATTATCGCTACCTACAATGACGATGGTGGTCCGATGGGTGAAGTTCGTGTCGATCCATCCAAGGGTTCAGTAGGCTTTGGTTCCGGCCTCCACGGTTGGGCCTTCACCCTTAAGCAGTTCTCTGAAATGTATGCTGAGAAGTTTAAAATTGACGTGGTTAAGCTAATGAACCGGTAAGTTGGAAAGTGACTGCAGTTGTGAAGATTAAGTTAACTTCTAGCACAAGAAGTATCAAGCACAGGGTTTCAGTTCTCTCAGAGAGAGGCTAAATCCGAAGACTGCTTGGTAAGTGCACTCAATAGAAGTAGACCAATACGGGGAAATCAGTTTTCTCGTGTCGGATCTTTTGCAACGCTGTCCCGCGACCTCTATCCTTATGTCTGGTCGGGACATGCTGAAGATTGTTCTGAACAGATCTAATTTTTCCATCAGCTACTTTTGCTAACTTTTCACGGATTAATAATGCATAACATTTTGTTTTCAGTCTTTGGGGTGAAAATTTCTTCAATGCTAAAACAAAGAAATGGGCCAAGCAAAAGGACGCTGATAACAAGCGCTCTTTTTGTATGTACATTTTAGACCCCATTTACAAGGTTTTTGATGCCATAATGAACTACAAGAAGGAGGAAATTCCAACTCTCTTGGAGAAGATCGGGGTTTCCTTAAAGCATGACGATAAAGAAAAAGATGGAAAGCAACTTCTAAAAGTTGTGATGCGCACCTGGCTACCGGCTGGAGAAGCTCTGCTTCAGATGATTGCCATTCACTTGCCATCGCCAGTCGTTGCTCAGAAATACCGTATGGAAATGTTATACGAAGGCCCACATGACGACGAGGCAGCTGTAGCCGTCAAGAACTGTGACCCTGAGGGTCCTCTGATGATGTATGTGTCAAAGATGGTTCCCACTTCTGATAAGGGACGCTTCTACGCTTTCGGGCGTGTCTTCTCTGGTAAAGTGTCCACCGGCATGAAAGCTCGTATCATGGGTCCCAATTATGTTCCTGGAAAGAAGGAAGACTTGTACGAAAAGGCCATTCAGCGTACTATTCTCATGATGGGTCGTTATGTTGAACCAATTGAAGATGTGCCCTGTGGTAATATTTGCGGTTTGGTTGGCGTTGACCAATTTTTAGTGAAGACTGGAACGATTACCACTTTCAAGGATGCTCACAATATGAAGGTAAGTGTTGAAGAAATCTTGTCTATGTTGAAGGAAAGTTTGCAAAGTTCTTGTGATGAGTAAACTATCACAGACCTGTTCCGATTGCCATGTGAGGAACACAAAGTAGATTCTGAAAAAGCTCGTGTTTATTCTCCTTACAAATAAAATAATAGTGTAAAAGTAAAACTGGCATCTTTCATAAAGACAGCTACAAGCAAATATTTAAAATGTGTCTAAAATTCAATACAAGACGTTGGATGCTTTTATAAATGCATAAAATACAGAAATCACCGCAAAATTTATTATTTTCAATCGTATACGAAGCACTTGCTCTATTTTCATGAAATTTTTAGTTAAATTTTATTAAATTTAGAATTTTACTTGGAAAGGATTTAAACACGACCAATCAGTTTCTTCAGAACACTTTGTGTGGTGTCCCAGTTAAGGTATTCATGTCAATTTTAATTTGCAGGTCATGAAATTCTCCGTTTCGCCTGTCGTGCGTGTTGCTGTGGAACCTAAGAACCCTGCTGATCTACCGAAATTGGTTGAGGGTCTTAAGCGTTTGGCCAAATCCGATCCTATGGTTCAATGTATCATCGAAGAGTCTGGTGAACATATTATCGCTGGTGCCGGTGAATTGCATTTGGAAATTTGTTTGAAGGACTTGGAAGAAGATCACGCTTGCATTCCTTTGAAGAAATCCGATCCGGTCGTATCATACAGAGAAACGGTTAGTGACGAATCAGATCAAATGTGCTTGTCCAAATCTCCAAACAAGCACAATCGGTTGTTCATGAAGGCATGTCCCATGCCCGATGGACTAGCAGAAGATATTGACAAAGGTGAGGTAAATGCCAGAGACGACTTCAAAGTGCGAGCACGTTACTTGGCCGAGAAATACGACTACGATGTAACCGAAGCACGTAAGATCTGGTGTTTCGGTCCTGATGGCACTGGTCCCAACATTATCATCGATTGCACCAAAGGTGTACAATATCTTAATGAAATCAAGGACTCTGTTGTGGCTGGCTTCCAGTGGGCCACCAAAGAAGGTGTTTTAGCCGATGAAAACATGAGAGGTAAGTGGAAACTGCAAGGAATTGCAATTTTTTTTATGTGTACATGATGACATTTCTAATCTGAGAGAATATGCGGACTATATAATGCAAACTCAACAGGCCTGAAGCCAGTAAAACATTGAAAACCACTCACGATAATACTGAACACGTTGCTAATGCTGGTGTTTCTTTACAGGCGTTCGCTTCAACATCTTTGATGTTACTCTTCACGCTGATGCTATCCATCGCGGAGGTGGTCAAATCATTCCAACTGCTCGCCGTGTACTGTACGCCTCTGTTATTACGGCAGCACCACGACTTATGGAACCAGTCTATCTATGTGAAATCCAATGTCCGGAAGTTGCTGTCGGCGGTATCTATGGTGTGCTGAACAGACGTCGTGGTCATGTGTTCGAAGAGTCACAAGTCGCTGGTACTCCAATGTTCGTTGTTAAAGCCTATCTCCCCGTAAACGAGTCGTTCGGATTTACTGCTGATCTGAGATCAAACACTGGCGGACAAGCTTTCCCACAATGTGTATTCGATCACTGGCAAATACTCCCAGGTGATCCAATGGAGCCTAGCAGCAAACCATACCAAATCGTACAAGATACACGTAAACGTAAGGGTCTTAAGGAAGGTCTGCCAGATCTTACTCAGTATCTAGACAAATTGTAAACAATTGTATGAAGAAAATCTGCTTAAGTGGGGAAACGGCTTTAAATGTTCGTTTTCATTTTTTTTATTCATATTTTATTTTTATTAATTTAAAAGAAAAAAAAACAAAAACTTCGTGAACATGCAGAACACGTAAGCACACTTGGTATTTACTCACTTGATCTGGTCTGATAAGGTGTCACCAGAACCGGGTGACACGTGTGAATGAGAAAAGGAAATAAAAATGTTAAGAACCTACGGGACTTGGGCTGTTTTATTCCAAATTCCCTCCTTTTCAGATGAAATGAATAGTCTGTAATACAGGTAGAAGCGGAGGGTCTTTTACATCAGCACAAAGAGCATCAACGATCCTGACTAGTGAAAAGGGTTTCTTCATTAACTGGGATTATATCACATGTGGAGTGTGGATTCTAACTATTCTAAGAAAGTAACGATAAAGAGCACTAACGCATTTGGGTGGAAGGTACTGCGCTCTAGTTACGATGAAATCTGGGAGATGAATGGTTAATGAATAACGAATTACACTTGAGTCTCCTAATATATAGCATGCCCAAAGTTTTAAAGGGAACTTTCGTATGTTACACGTGGCCGGGATGTACCCAAAATAGTAGACTAGACAGCTCCTAAGGCAAACAGTGAAAGCTTTTTCACGAATTTTTGAACATCGATGCCTTGCCTGACACCTTCCGCCTTCCTCACTCTGTACTGCAATACCCATATTTTGTGGCGATGATAAAAGAATACAAGACTAAAGCTAAAATCCCGAATGCATTATATGGAGGTAATCAAAGTGTAAATAAGCTTTCAGGTGATTATTTAAACCTTGGAAGCTGACGAATTTCCAGACTGTTTTTCCCGTACCCCTTATGCCTGCCCTGGCCGAAGAGTGACAGTGCAGTGTGCAGTGCAGTTAACCTCACTTTTCTTTAAAACAGGAAGTCGTTGCAGCTTTCCGCCAAAAATGCTTTTGAGAAATTTTTCTGTTAAGCTCAAATATTTTAGAGCTAATTTCCGGTCAGTAAGCACGAAAACATCTAGTGAATTGCTGTTAAAGTGGAAAGACAAGTTTCAGAATGCGCAAATCGAGAATGCAGAGTTCTGTATCAAGTGCATTGTAGCTCATGTTTTGAATACGCAATTGGTAAAATATTATCGAATATCTTGGATTTACTTATCTATGCAATTGATTCTTTCAGAAAAACTTGCACGTTGATAGAATTCAAATTAGTCCAGAGCAAGCCGAAAAAATCGAACAACTTTGCGAATGCCGACTGGCTCGGATGCCGCTCCAGTATATTTTGGGTGAGTGGGATTTCATGGATTCGACACTGAAATTAACGCCACCCGTATTTATTCCGCGTCCGGAAACTGAGGGTCTAGTACAATTAGTATTGAGAAATATATGCACTGAAAATCCACAGCATTTTCTGGAAGTTGGATGTGGTTCTGGGGCGATTTGTTTGTCCATTTTAAAGGCTGCGGAAAATTCAACCTGTATAGCTCTGGACTGCAGTAAGATAGCTTGTGAACTTACTGTCCGAAATTCAAAAGACCTGGGTTTATCTAAGAGGTTAAGTGTCCGTCAACATAGGGTTTCTGATAATGAACTTTTGCCGAAGGATTTCGATGGAAAATTTGATTTCATCGTTAGTAACCCTCCGTACATAAAAACAAGTGATCTTCATCAGTTGGCACCTGAAATATTGTATGCATTTGCAGTGTTCGAGATTCGATATTTTATTTATATATTTGGAATTTCAGATATGAAAATGTGACTGCTTTAGATGGTGGTCCAGATGGGCTAAAAGTAGCGCGGAACATCTGCCAGATAGCTTCCTCATTTTTGAGATCTGGAGGACGCTTGTGGATGGAAGTGGATAGTTGCCATCCACCTGTACTAGAAGAAATCATAAGAGATAAGTTCAGTGATTGTCTGAATTTTCGTGCAAGCTACGAAGATATCTTTGGGAAACCAAGGTTTGTTGAAATTATAAAACTATAAAGCAAAATATGTTTTTATTCTAAAGTTTTCTGGGAATCTCCCGCTTTCTTCTTACTATTATTATCGCTTGCGTGAAAGCAAAACTTGCTGTAATTCCATGGCATGAATTGTGATCTTGCAATGTGATCTTGAAATGCTTTTCTTAATGCTCTAAGGTAGGAGCAGGTGGCCTGATGACTCAAGTTTAAATAAGTCGAACCACTTGCTGAAATCTTATAGCGTTCGAAAAAAGCAGTTCTTGTGCTATTACGGAATCGCTGATCATGGTTTGGAATTATAGGACGTTTTGATAGAAACGTACCAAAATTATGCTATATGTGCTGGCATTTTTAGTCCCCATTGTAAATCGCCCGATAAAATCCTCTGGGCTAATTCAAACCGTTACCGTAAACTGGGAT
>QYTT01079408.1:13623-30702 GCA_006980735.1 Dasypogon diadema
AAGTATGAGAAGTTTATAACCAACATCGCCCCCTCTCCCACAAGCTTGGGAGTTTGACAAGCTTTCAGGATTGGAAAGATCTCGAAATTAGTTTAAAAAGTAAAACAAAATTATTGAAGAAGAATATTTGCGAGGAATTCTGACACCGTGTTCGAAAGACTGATTGCATTGAGAAGGGTGTTTGGAGCACAAAACTTTGCAATTTGTGGAGCACAGGAAAAGTTACTTGTGAAATGGAAACTTTCTTTAATACCTAGAATACCTGGCATTATTTTATCCTGTCATGCATAAGCACTTCTGAAAAGGGTTTAACAAGGAGACTCGCATTCGTTCCCTGGGGAAAAGATATTCAAAACGAAATTATCAAACAATAATCCAAATGAAAGATATTTTCTCGATCAATTTTTTGTTTTCTTTTAACACGATTAGATCAAACTCTTCTCTAAATCTCGTGGTAAATAATGCCGCCAAATGTAGTTTGGCTGCCACGTCTTTCTTTTATTTGCTACGAAATTTGTATGTGTCCTTATCGGCTAGAACTCAACGTTGGGAAGTACCAAAAATCTCCACACAACAAGCTCTCAACTGAAGCTTTTAAGCTCTCTTCAGCTATTATGTGTTTTTACATATATTTTTCTCTCGAAAGAGAGAGAGAGAGAGAGAGCTCACTGCGGCAATGAACCTGTTAAGATAGGGCAAGCTGGTTCTATAAATTTGTCGGACCATTTATTGCTCTCTTAAAGCGTTTATAAGAAACAATTCATATGTTTGTGCTCAAGGCCAGTTCATGGCTTGTAATTTTATATACTCATATACCACTCAGTGCAGTTGCCCGTTTGTTATCAACTTAGTGAAATGCATGACGCTCACATGGAAATTGTTGAAGATACCAATTACCAATCTTACAGGACCATCTAGTACTATTTCATGAATTGAGGCTCAAGGACTTGCTAAAACTGTTGGAAACTTCAAATTTGTTGTGTGGTACATTTTGTTTGAGATTAATCTAACCAGCATGGTATTCCAGTTAAAGGAATTTAATTTTATGATGTAGAATTTGAGATGTTAATAGACTCAAGAAAAACCGTGAAGGCATTTACGCTCTAGAAGAAAAGAAAAAGCAGTGTTTGCACAAAGCAGAAGATGAGCCAATACAAAATGCAAAATAGCAGTTCAAAGTGAAATTTTGTTTTGGCAATCCTTGACACTTTGATAAACGCTATAAATGAACGATTTAAACGTTAACTCATTAAGATTTAAAATATATTGAAGCTCCCGAACACTGTAGTGAACTGCAAGTTTTTGCATCACAGCTTCCTAGTAAAATAACACCACAGAACGTTCTGGATTATATTTGTAAATCCAACCTGGATTTATTTATCGCTTTAAGGATTTTACTCATACTACCTGTATCTGTAGCCACTGGTGAGCGCAGCTTCCCAAAGTTAACTCGTGAGAGAATTCCGTGTTAAAATGCCTTCGTCGTGAGAGAGCTTCTAAATGCCAATCACCGGTGACGGGTACGCCAGTCAACTTGTTAAAATTGATTAAAACATATCTGATGTTCTATGAAACAAGAAAAACTGGTGCTCTATCTATAAAACAGAAAATAGTCTTAAAGTATTGACTTAAATGAACGCGTTTTGATGTTTTCAAAGCTAAAGTTAAGAAAAAAAAAGGTAATGCCTGGTAATTCTCTTACAGTTCTAGTACTCTGCGTTAATTTTTATTTATCTCATCTTAAATATTGTTCAACATATTTATAATTTATTCGCAATAAATAAGTATTAAGTATGGACTTTTCATTTCAAAAAAAAGTAAAAAGTGTGTATACATTAAAATTCACTCGGTTTATTAGTATAACTTTTACCTATTAGTGAAAATAAGTGTAACAGAGGGGGAAGCGGCTCAAAGATTATTTCGCCGAATCAACCCTGTTGCTATGTTACTTAATTGTACTTAAAATGTTATTAAGTGTTATTGTGCATGTGAAATACTAATAAATTATTCTTATTATTTTTACAATGTGCTGACATAAGTCGAAAAAGTACCACAAGTGTTTTTTAAAGCTACCGATAGTTCACAATCTTCTAATTTGCATGAGAACTGAGTTTGTAACCTATCCCCCTTTTCGATGCCGTATAGCCGTGCATGGAACCCAAGACGTACACTACTACGCATTAGGATATTTCAGTACTTGTAATTGTGAACGCGGAAAATAGTAAAAGATGAATGATTTTGTATGAGTTAGCATTTTCTGGCCGCTCCTCAGAAGAAGAAATGGACAAAGGAAAATGTATACTCCTACTTTTTAGATTTCAAGACAATCAATCGTGGGATTCTTGTCGAAAAACTAAACAAGATATAGGAATTAAAGACTATGAATTAAAATGGTTTAAAAGTTATTTAATGCACAGGAAGCAAATGGCGAGAGCAGCTTCAACTATATCGAACGGGAAAGAGACGACTTTGGGAGTGCCACAAGGTTCAGTATTAGGAACTATATTCTTTTTAATTTATATAAATGACATGAAATCATTCCCGGATATGTCTTTAGTGTACATTTCCGGTAAGGATTTCGGTGAAGTGAGAGGGAAAATTAAATTGGAAAAATGAATAAGCTTATGTTGAATGTACAGAAGACTAAATATATGGTGCTGAATTCTAAAGAAAAATTTAATTTTGAAGTAAAAGTGAAAATAATAAAGTTTATGAAATGAGGTATCAAGATTGGTCATTTGAAAAGAATAAGAAATAAAATAACAACAATTGTATAATAGCATTATTAAGTCGCATTTTGATTATTGTTCGACGTGTTACTTATTGAATTTAATTGCAAAATAAAGGGGTGAATTGCATACTCAAATGTAGCAGATTCACGCCAATCATTACCTTCGCAGAACGAAAAGTGAAAATTTTACCCCCAGAAGATCGAAGCGTATACAAGACAAAATGTTACACAAGAATCAAAAAAATTTGTAGTACAGCCAGAAGGTAAAGATAAGGTTTTGGATTGTAAGAAGAGAGGGCAGACTCAACCTAAGCGCGGGAGGGATGTTATATCCGACACATACTCATATACTTGTGCATAATAGGGTCAAGTGGGGCCAGTTTGTTCTCGGATTGAGTCAGTCACTCTCTCATCTTTTTAGAATTAGGTCGGTTTAAGGGCTTACTGCCATCCTGAATTACTATGAATTTTCTATTGTATGGAGTGGAGTAAAGGAATTATAATCTTAGAAAAACCGTGTGTTTTTATTCAAAGAACAGACACAAAATGTTTTAAATGGCTTTGAATGCGTAAAAGATTCGTATAGCTCTTTACATTGCTCCTTATGGGAATATGAAAAATTATTTCCCTAAAAATTATTTTTAAATTCGGTTAATTTTCCAAAACACAAAAAATCAAAACACTTGTTTTCACTGAATCACAGCTCTGCTGACGAAAAGGAGTTAAGAAATTGGCTTTCGAGTCAGAAACCTCTATCTTCTTGAATTGTCTGGTAAGTTTGAGCTGTTTTTTTTTTCTGTTTTGAAAAACTATTTCATTCAATTCGTCTTAGCATCAAAAGTAAGATATCGTTGAAAACTTTGAAGCCTTAATAACTAATGGTGTAAAAATATTTTGACCTAGTAAGAAATTTAAAATTTTTTCGTTCAAACACAATTCTACCCTAAAATTTGGTTCGATTTACAACATTGATACCACGCTGTGATGAAGTTTATTCGGTCCTGGGTCCGTTTCATATAGTTCGAAAACAATTTTCGAACGATGGAGCTATTATATAAATTTCATAACAATTCGATCGTTCGACAATCGTTTTTGAACTAGATGAACCAACCCCTGTATTTCTGAGATTGTTACGTGTGTGCTGTCCAACATATGAAATCAAGGGGTGATTTAGACTTTTCTGTCCAGGCTTGCAACATAAAAAGGCAGTGCGCTAATACGTTTGATGGAATGGAGAAATGGAAATGGCGATATTATGCTTTTGTATTTAAAGTGGAAACAGAAAAGCTAACTAAACACTACCCTTTAAAATTAAATTTAATATCAAAGGTACAACCATATAACTTAAGGGTGATGACTATGCTTTCGTAGAGTGGAACAAAATCGCACTGCAAGGTTACAGAATTCAGTATTCCATGGGGGCTTTCAACTATTTAATAATCTACCGGTGTATGTTTAAAGGGGAACAAACTTTGCGAAAACTAAATGTGAATGCGCGCAATATATTAAACACTGTTTATTTAATGTTTATTAGAGTTGTATTGAAGTTTTTGTTAAACTAATAAATGAATCATTATTATTATTCGAATACAAAAGAAAACGAAAAGGAAATAAAAATTCCAGCATTCGTTCCTTAACCTTGCGGTATTCGTTTATTTGTGTCTTATTAGCTGAACTTATAATTTCTAAAGTATCTAATTTTAACTTGATACAACTGTCTTTCACAAATAGGATGTAAAGACCAAAAACTTCACATAATCTCAAACAATTTGAAAATTCATGCGCAGGTGCGAAGCCATCTGGGCCCCAACCTATACTTCTATGATAAAACTTATTTTCATCTAAAATATCACACAATTTGAAGTATTTTTCGAGCAAATTCTCTTCAAGACCCTACTCTAGTACATCGTAAATGCAATTGAACGTCTGCTACATCGCTATCGGAATGAAAAATAAAGGACTACTCGTTTCCTGCAGGGAGCTTTAAAACGGCCCTCATTTCTCAAATATAAAGAACGAGATACTTTGTTATTCGATTAACGGATAAAATATCCCATGGCACATTGCCTCTTCCTACAAGTCCTTATTCGGAAATAGGAACAAATTGCGTACCTTAAACTACGTCCTCTATTCTAATTGACATCAACTGTTAAAATTTTTAGACTTCTTGTTGGACAATTACGTTCTCCACACGCATCTTGTCGGGAGTGTCCCAGCAGCTTTTCAAACAAGTAAAAATTAAGATGTTGCCGAATTCTATGGGAGCTGGCTCTCCATTCGTTAACTGCAGCTTTGGAATAAGCGTAGGAAGAATTTGTATCTCGCAAATGCATTCACCACCACAGTTCTGGCACTTTGGAATCTGTTCTTGAAGAGGCGCAATCAATAGAGGGAAATTATCCCTTGAATACCTAAAAGGAAATCGCATGTTATACATTTGTCTACCCCGTTCAAAGAGTTTACCTCAAAATTTGGCCTGGATTCCGTTGAATAGTTGTTAAAAAATTATGAAACATAATATCCCCATGGGCGGGCATAGCTTTCTCATAAGCTTCCTGCTCGCAATCTCCAATAGCTGACGACACTGCAGAGTCCAAATAATCCGGGTGAGAACGACACAATTCATCCCTCATTTGATATTCCTGAAGAAGCTCCCGTTCGTGATCTGATAGCTCATACTGCATGGAATAGCCTGCACCCTCCTCATCTACAGCGATGAAGAAACTTATAAGGATGAAATTCTTGCCATTTTGAGACAATCCAGGAGTTTGCTTCAATAACGCAATCAAATCACGTTCCGGAGCCAATGGAGTTTCCACAGTAACAATTTCCGACTCCTCGCCTTCAATCTCAGCATATATATTCGATGCAGTTAATGTCCCAACTGCTCCACCTGGAGAAAGGGATTAATAAACGCTGACAGTACTAATTAAACAAATACCTTGTGCGCCACAATTTGCATTTTTGTCATCGACGTTTAAATTAACGAAACCACCCACAATATCATTTTCCATCGAATTGCTATCATCATCGTCATCCGACTGTCTATTATCATTTCTAATAACATTGCCGTTTTCTTCGTTGTGGTTCTGTTCCCCATCATCCCAATCATCAGCCCCACTGCACCAGGTTGCAGTGTTTAAGGAGGTCTTCAGTGGTTTATTGATCTCACATTCCTGTGTTTTGTCTAGGATTTGTGTGCGAATGCACAGCCAACTTTTTGACTGACTGGAACAAGTTGTATTAATGCAGGCAAAAACATACAAAGTCCGGTGAAATTGAGAATTATCCAAAGGTGCATATATTTGTAATATCAACGGACGGCTCAAGCTACATATCGGACAGTTCGGTACCACGATTCCAGAGTGCGACCAATCCTGCAAAGAAATCAACAAATCCATGCCTAAAGTTATGCAATTCAATTTACCGGCATTCCACCAATCTTGTTAACGGTATAATTTAACAGCGACTTGTGCTTATCAGTTACTTCCTCATCTTCAAATCCCAAATACACCGTACTTTTATTTTTAGCCATATTTTATCTGTTATTTACGTTAAAATAGAAATGCAGCACACACCACTCTACTGACAACTCATTGACGTTCGTAAAAAGTGTTATTTCAATTATTGCGATTGGTAATCCGGCAGAGGAAAATTTTACTTTTCATGATTGGTTAACCTGTTAAATTTGAAATTTTTTTAGTGCAGTTAAGTTAAAGACCAGGAGAATGAAAATTGCACCAAGTAAAATAGAATCACATTTTTATTTTTCTAACATCCCTAGTAAAAATTTCCTACCGTACTAGAAAAATAAATTCGGTTTTCCCCGGAACATCCCGATGAGTAGGACACGAAATTTTACAATGTTTATGTGCAGAATTGAAAAATCGATTTGAGATTGAGTTGAGGTGGACATTTACGGTCGTAATATCAGATAAATAAAATCAAATTTTGCTTGCGACAACAATAAAATTCGGTTTTGACCAAACTTTAGTCGCCAAATATGTTGGATCGTGGAATGTGTTCGACAACAACGTCGTGTGGTATTAATTGTATTTCATACTCTATTCAGTAATTTTCTTATTTTTATGAACATCTGCAAAGGGTTTCAGTTAAAAATTTAACTTTTAAAACAAGTGTTTTTATTCGCTAACGGAAGAACTGCCGTGCTTATTTGTGCTACGTACATCAGAGATTAAGAAGAAGATATCGAGTGCGTTGGACTTGGAGTTGAAGGTCCGTCGCTTCGCTAAATGCGTTTCAACCGTTGGAGTTCTGGGTTGTGTTATTTTTCTAATATAATGGCACAAAAAGGGGAAATATCACAAAAACTGCTTAGAAACAGAGCAAAGAAAGCGGCAAGTAGTGAGGTATCCCATATCAATTTCCAGTACTCTAGTGAGCACAAGTTTGGTCTTGACATTTCTGATTTACAGGATTTGATGTCGGGAGAAAAGTCGCCTTATTTTTCCCCAAGGAAAACTCGAAATCAACAAACATACAAAAGTGAACCTAAAAAGATAGGTTCGTGTTAGTGTAAGGTAGAAATTATGAAGTACAAATTAATTTATAGGTAAAAGAGCGGCGACTAGTTCAAAAACCGTTAACAAAACTGAAACAGTTAATGAGGGAATCCCCGATGAACAGCAATGTGATGAACCGACATCTCCGAAAAGTTCTAAATGGGAACCAGAACACTGGAAAGAAGTAATAGAAAATCTCCGAGTAATGAGACTTCAAACGGTAGCTCCGGTAGATACAATGGGTTGCCAGAAATGTGCAGATGAAGAAGTCGATGCTAAGGTCAGATGTTAATTAAGTAAGGTTTTATCTTGACAGTGTTTACAATACTATTTTAGACTAAAAGGTACCACCATTTGGTGGCATTGATGCTATCAAGTCAAACAAAGGATCAGGTAGATTTGCTGACACATTTGTATTTTCAAATAATAATCTTGCATTGAAGATAACTTTTAGCGCTATGGCTCGTTTAAAAGAGCAGGGATTGACTCCTCAGAAGGTTGTGGAAATGAACACACAAACTTTAGAGGAACTCTTAAAACCTGTGTCGTTTTATAAGGTAATTCGAAATTGTTGCGAGGATACGAGATAAGATATTCTAATCGTAGACCAAAGCAAGAAATTTACAAAAAACTGCACAGATCTTAATAGATCAGTACAGCGGTGACATTCCAAATAATGTAGAAGAACTTGTAAAACTACCAGGAGTTGGACCTAAAATGGCTCACTTATGCATGAATATTGCCTGGGACATTGTATCTGGGATAGGTATTATCTGCTTATTTCAACTGTTAAGTGGAGCATGTTGGTAGTTTTTAGGTGTTGATGTTCATGTTCACAGAATATCTAATCGACTCAAGTGGGTAAAGAAGCCGACAAAGGAACCTGAACGCACTAGATGTGAGCTAGAATCGTGGCTACCCTCCTGTTATTGGAGTGAGGTTAACCAATTACTGGTTGGTTTTGGGCAGACTATTTGTACAGCACAAAACCCAAAGTGTAATGAGTGCTTGAATAAAAACATTTGTCCTTCTGCGAAAATTACGAAAGAAAAGTCACAAAGAAAATAATTTGTTTTTTTTTTTTTTGAGAAAGAGAATAAATGTTTGTATTAATGTAATTGTATTTGTGTTGGAGTGAGAGCAAAACAAAGACTACTATTGAAGAAGTTTGACTACGTTTGAAGGAGTAGTACCGGGTATGGCTGTTTGAGAAGCCTTTAGGGACACTTGGTGTTTGTCGGTCTCAATCTTTTTCATGTTCGTCAACTATTTTCGGGAGATGTTCGTTAGACGTTCGATTGAAATACTCCACCATTAAATGTGAGTGAAGGGGTGCAGTCCTTGCCTTTCGAATACTTAGTAACTCACACTGACTGGAAAGTAGAAAACTCAAAATTCTGAACTTGATCTGAATGAAACTCGTAGGGAATGCTAAATCCAATTCAACACGGGTTGTTCTCAAACAGTTGTGGCCTTCTGATTCGAAATTGCGTAGGCCTCCGTCTGATTTCCATACCAGTGGTTCTTTCGTTTCCTTTGAGCTTCACCGGTGGCCATTTCGTTACTTCACAAGTGTCGTATTTCGGACATCAGTCTTCCACATCTCTTATATGAAGCCAGTAGAAACTTTCTTATTTTAGCGAGCGTTTTATTGACACATATGTTCATCGCTCACTCCGTTGTATAACTCTTGTAGCATCTCCAGCATATTTGCCCTGGCGACAGGGCATCTGTTTTCCATTGAAATACAAGTACATCACATTCAACACAAAGAGAATACCACTGGGCCCAATAACTTTTAAAAGTTGGTCTTCTATCTGCAATATCTTTTTAAGCTGGCCTTTCTAAATCTTCCTGCCATGCGAGTATTGGCGATATATGTATTGGGTTTTGCCGTTGTACATTCCTCAAATCCTCTTGATCTTATTCTTCTTTTAGGCTCCACAATAACAAGTGACCATAACTCTAGTCCATCATTATTCTCAGCACGATGACAACGTACACAATCTACTGTGCCCGGCATTTGCGTTGCTATTGGCCTCTCCTTCCGATGTTGAATTCTGAAGGTGTTTGCCTACAACCATCGAATCAATCTCACCATTTGGCTCTCGGGACTCTTTTTTTAGTCGAAAAATAATTGAGTACTCTTTAAGCAAAATTTTCGTAGTTTTGTATTTTTGAAATCAAAATTTTGAGTTGTATTCATTTTTTTAACTTCAAGCAAAAAAAAAATCACTTTTTTTTACCCTTTCGCACTTTGATTAAAGAAAAAACCGGTTTTTACAGAAATTAGAAATGTTTGATTGTTATCAAGTTATGGTATACAATAGGGGATCTAGACAAGACGTCTATATTTTCTGTATCGAGCCTAAAAATAAGGATAAACCAGTTCTCAAAGCTGAACATTCGACCCAATGACTTCACTGTCAGTGAATGTAGGCTGCATCAGATGCATCCAAATAAAGGAGCTTTGATTGTACTTAGGAGGAGATTGATTTAGGAGGGGCTTTATGTAGCCTTTACACAAGAACCTTAGATTCTTCCAGGCCAAATTAAAGGTCTAGAAGCAAGAGCTAAGTTGATTTACAATACTGAATATGTTGTTCACTGAGCAGAATTATTTCTTAATTCCAAAGTAACTACCTTTTTATTTCAGAACCAATAACTCAGGACTTAACTGTAGCTCTGGTTGAGTTACCAACATGAGGGGTAAGCAAGAGGCTGACTGACTGACAAGTTCTACACACCCTGCATAATTGGATGTGACGCAAACGCCTATCGTATACTATGGGATGCAGCCACATCAGCAAAAGAAGTGAATGTCTTTTAGAATTATTAAAGAAGAATAATGACGCACCTTCACGAACACTAGAAGGTCTTGCATCTAATATTAAAAAGTGGAAACCTAATGAACAGAATAAAAATTGGAAACCTAGGAGAATCAATGTCTGACCACAGACATATTTGTTGCAACATAGAATAATGCCATGTGAAACGGGAAGAGGCTATAGAGTCCACATGCTCACTGATTGTTGTTCCTATCGTGAACGAGTTGGCGCAAGCTTAATGGAACTTTGAGAGGAATTAATTGAGTCCTGTAAGCTTCACAACCCAGCTTTAAAATATAATCATAGCATCTTAAGAAGTAAGTTGCTCTGCATAAGCTGAAAATGTTGCAAATCAATCCGCAATTTTTGGCATAAAATTTTACTAAAATTTGGAATAATTGTGATCAGTAGAATTGTCTCAACCACTGGTACCCAAACAAATCTCTGTGCCCTTCAAATAAATCAGATACGCCACAGAGGAGCAAATCTCCAAAATGGCTCCTCAAAGAAATCGGCTACCAGCATGGGTGGACTTCGTAAAGCTATTTCTTTTTTTTTGTCGTTAATCCCTCCTGAATTGGTTGGTTATTTTCTGTGAAAAGATAGTTAAGACGATATTCGTTGATTATTTTTTAAGTTTTAGATTAATCTTTTGATGAGAGGTAGATTAAAGTGTTTTAGAGAAAAGATTGTCCCTATAATGTGGCGTGCGTGAAAATGGTCACATTTTTAATTTTCAAAGTCGTACGATTTATTTTATAATTGAAAAATGTTACATTGCTCCAAAAACTTATTTTAAATTATGGCGGTAGAAAATCTTAAAGGGTGGACAGACTTATTCTACACAGGTGGGGAATGATTAACGATATGTTATTGGGTATTTTCACGTTTAAATTTCTTCAATTCGTTTTGTATGGCCTCAATAAGGGGTGCAGCCGAAATTTGAGATTTATCTGTTGGTTGGCTAGCAAGAACACGAGTTACATCAACTGTAGGCGGTTCCGGTCGATGAAATGGTCCAGCACTTAACGGTCGAACTAGTGGTGATGGTGCTCCACTACCCCACGCCCGACTATTCGGAGATGGCGGTTGAGTAGAATGATTACTATGCGATTTTTCTGGACCTGCAGTTACTGGACGGGTATCCGAATTTGACCTTAAAAGACGATAAGGATCACTGAAAAACGGTTGAGAAAATCTCAAAAATATTTTTAGAAATTGTTACCTAGTTACAATTGCTGATTTGCCACGATTCTCTTTGAGGCGGCTGTTACTTGAGTTATGGCTGCTTGGCAATTTTGGTGTTTCCTCTGGACTTGAGTACAACTGAATGGCTCCTTCCAATAGCCCTTCATATCTGTTCCGACACAAAGCTGGATCATGAATTGGACTCTCTGAATTCCCTGTTAAATATAATGCTAGTCATAACTTAAAATTAATGCCAATTTTAATACCGTTCTGATGAGCCAATCTGTTTTTCTTGTGAATCTCCCAGACAATCGGTCCTATAACACCTGGATCGGGATTATCACTATGTGAGATCACCTGAGCAATTTGCGTTGATTCTTCAGGTTTATTATTGACTAGAGTTACGCTTTTAGTTGCTTTCGGCTTCTTAAATGTTTTTAGTGTAGGTTGCTCGTAGTTGTCGTAATATGTAACAGAGACTGGTTCTAATACCCGATGCAAGGGCTCTGGAAGTACATTTCTGGGGAAGCTCTTAACAGATGCCATACTGAGGTAGGAACCTATACTTCCACTCTCGGAGGATTTCTCACCTTGCAGAGCTTTGATTATTTCACGGTTAATTGCTTGTGTCGGACTGATGATACTTTCATTGACTGTGTCATATGCTTTGTCTGTGAATACACGGTTCTGAAGGATTTTATTTCGGTGGTAATTATTATTTAAGTTGTACGCTTCGTTAGGCTCATAGCTGTCATAGTGGTGTCTGTAACCATCAGAACTGCTGTCGTTCGAGCCCAAGGTTTCTAAAGATCTTGATTGCGGCTCTTCAATTGAGCCTACTCGATTTTCTGATAAATATCTCCTTTTTTGTTTGTATTTGATTTTTTTCTCACGTCCAACTGTTGTATAAACAGGTTCATTATTGTCTTCAGCTCTACCGCGCGTACCTTTTCTCTTTTTTTCGAATAGCTTGGCGGCTTTTTCGTCTAACATATTTTGCAAGTCTAAATTTGGGCGGTTAACCGGACAATAGACCGATGAATCTGAAGTACTAGTACTAGATGAACTTGGCCTTGAACGTGGTGGTAGAGGAAAATCTATAGATGGAGAACCTTCTTTTCGTCGAGGTGATAAATCGCGTTCATAGCCGAAGTTCGGTATTCCACCTTCAATTTGTAGATCCGTCCGAGATGCTTCGACTGCTGCATCTTTTTGCGATCGGGAGCTATCTAATCCGTGCTCTATTAAAAGACCTTGCCTGCTGGATAACCTATTGCATTTGATAATTTTACTCATATTTAAACTGTCACAATAAGTGAAAACTTTCCTACCGTTTTACTTCAGCACTTCTTTGCCTTTTTGCTCTGGTTACTAAAAGTAAGGCTACGAATAGTAAAAGAAGAAGAATTATGGCAATAGAGGTAATCGTTATCAATATTGGGTTATAATTCATAAACCCCAAAAAACCGCCCTTATCACTTTTAGTGGCTGGAACAAGTGGTGTTGCTTGTGGCTCTTTTAGGTAAGCTGAAATGAGAAAACAAGTTTGTTTTTCGAAAATTGGTCAAAAGAAAAAGATGTAATCCATCCTAGTGTGCACAAAAAAAGAAAATTTTGTTAATTGACTGAAAAATATTCCAGAACAACAGAGACTACAGATTGGACGACATAACAACAGATATTTATATGAAGGTATTCCAAAATATGGGAATTGAAAAATGCCTACCACATTGCCGCGATTTTAACTTGTAAAAGAGTTGAAATTAAAACCGAAAAATTTTGCAGTTTAGTAATGACGTTCGGAATTAATGTAAGTAGTGGCAATGGAATTAATAGCTTTCTATCTTTATACCTGACTACCTTTATGGATATCATATATGTATTACATCTTTCAACCTGTAATCTTCGCTGTTTCGGATAAGTCCATAAGAAGGCAGCTAACATTGTAAATTCATATAAAAAAATTCGTAGGAAGAAAGTAAGTTTCTAAGTATTTTTTTTTTCCTGTAGGGTCTAATTATCATTAGATTTGTAATGAGTTTGGCACAATCATGGAATGAGGACCTTTATTATATGATGATTATTAATTCAATTTTAATAGTACAAGTGCCTTTTCACCTGTTCCAAATCAAAAACAGTATGGAACCTTTGAAATGTGTGTCGGGTGAATCACGCACAGTTGGAAATTTGGTGTCAAAAGTTGGTCAAAATTATTTCGTTGCAATATAAAGCTCCAAAATAGTGAAAAAATAGGTTAACCTAATCAGAAGAAAGACAAAAAGAGCTATTAAAAAAAAGAGAGAGAAAAAGAAAAAAAAGACAGACATTTATACTCATATGCACGTATATAAGAAACGCAGGAGAAAAATAGGAGGAACTCGTTTAATTCTGTGAACATGAGATACTGACTAAACGGATTCGATTCGAATCTTTTTAGAGGACATCTTTTGGAGTGACGGTAAATTTTGCGGTGAAGGATACTCTGCTGGAGGAAATAATCTATATGAGAACAACGTCTAGAAATTTGAAGGATTGAACATCTGGCAAATAGTGGGAACGCTCAGCCAAAAATCGAGAGCGGTCTCTCTAGAACCTGCAGGTGGTCGGATAGTGCTCTAAAAAAAAACCAAATCAGAAGAAAGACTTGAATTATCTTCATGATCTTTCTCTTCGGACGATGATAATGAAGAAATGTCGATATTTTCGGTAGGTAGTAACATTTTAAGTGCCTGTTTGACTTTTTAGGTTGTTCGTTTCTTAAACTCGTTCGTGAGGGGTCTGACGTGGATAACAATCTATTTACTGTAGAGAACTGTAGTGGCTTTCAAATGAGTGCTTACTTACGCTACTGCTCCTCTTCATTTAGGAGCTATGCATTATTAAATTCAAAATGTTGGCATTTTTCCACATAAATACACAAATTTCCCAAAAAAAACCTGTAGTTAACATGTACCTTTTTCTTACATAATTTGGAATCCTCATAAGCTTCCCTTTAATTTCATATGTATGTATCCACCTATCCCCCTCAATTTTCGAAATAACCGGTCTCGAAGCCGTACCTATTCTACATCCCTTTCTATGCACAATAAAAGGAGAAATTTCTAGAATAATAATAAAAGATGTTTTTCATTTCACTCTCATTCTTCATAATTCTATCTTTTTCTATTGTTCAGTAAATTTTTTTATTGGTCATAAAAAGGGAGGCAGAACAGACACGGCATCCAGATGGATTATAGGAAATAGAAAAATAGAAAAAATATAGGTAGGTATCAAATTAAACAGGAGACTTATCAGGAATCAAATAATACGAGAAAAGTAAATACCTATTAACTGCATATTCTTTTGAAAAATTAGTGTATTTGTGTAAAAAGGGTGTAAAATTTTAAAATTCGTTGCTCCTAAACGCAAAGGGGTAGGAGAGTGGGTAAATACTTATTTAAAAAACTGTGTATTAAACTTGTACACAAACCATGTTTAGTATAAACTATTCGGCTTTTAACACACTGCGTATAAAACTGTACGGAGAAAACAGGAACTGGAAAGGTAAAATATTTTTTATTTTTAAGGGGGAGATACCTTTAGACGGAAATTTGCGAATTGGGACACTTTTTAAAAATACTTCGGGTTTTAGACCATATTTTTCAACGATTTTTGCTTCGAAAAAATTATTTTTTAACAGATTTTTCAAAGAATTAGCTTCATCTAGAAAGTATAGTATTATAGAAAAGATGTATTCAAAATTTCAGAGTGATTGATCAAGAACTTTTTGAGTTATCGCTTCCGCCAATTTGAAAAAAACGCGTTTAAGGTTAGAGTACATAAAGAGTCAATGATTTTAGTGGCTTACCGATTAGATAGCAATTCCAATTTTTTTTTGGATTCATAGATGAATACTTCGAAATATCTGCTCACTTTAATTTTTAACAATAGAAAACAAGGGAATTCAAATAGCAGGTAACTCAGCATCGACCGTACCTCTAACGACAGGAAGAGAAGGGTCAGGTTTATGGGCTATAACTGGAGAAATACTTTCAACTTAATTATAAAACTTTGGTGACATATTCTTAAGATGTTGTACTATAGATTTATGAAAAGATCAAAAATATTTTTTGAAGGTTGTAAAGGTATCTCTCCCCTTAAAGGCAATACTTTTTTTTTCTTGGATATAATTCTCAAAGGTATACACAAAAATATCATACATCTACTTTAACTCGGAAACGTTTGGATAAAAACACTTTTGTTTTTTACTTTTAGGATTTAGAAAAATTCGAGACATTGTATAAATGCTACAAATATATCGTCACTGTATGCCGTTTGGAAGTTACAGCACAGAACACTTTGTCTTCAAATTATTACACAAAAATCGTTGTGGAACGCACGAACAACAATCGAAATGAAGCTGATACTGTCCGGTAATGGTAAGCCCTAACAAAGTACCGTCTGCTTTTGAAATTTTAACTTTTGGAAGTTCCCCATTGTGCGACGGCCGACGATCTTATCGAGTAAAACCTCGCGTTCTTTATCTAGAGCCCTAATACAAGTCAAGAACCGCTTTATTTCCACACGTGAGATGTCTATAAAGCGACTCTTCTCTAGCTATACCTCTGAGGGAAATATTTCAAGAGGTATTTTGCCATCATTATGGAAACTTTCTCATGTTCGGCCAGGTCCTGAAAGGGGATAGATTACCGATCCCTGTAATTACTGATCAATAGTAATCACTTTGATTCTGGAAAAGGTTTTGGAAATTTTTCCTAACGAATAACTGATAAAGTACCTCGAGAGATCTCACCTAATACATAATAGTGAAAAATGCAGAGTGTTTCTATCTCGGCGAGGTCCAGCGATCTTATCAGCATGTCATGACGGAGATCCAATCCATTGCATTTGATAATATGATTCATATTACGAATGCAAGTGCAAGATACTTGCAGACATCCAAATTGTAGTTTTGTTCTGCTTTAGTTAACCAGAATAGTGTTAATGAGCCTTTAAGGATCGTTTGATGTTTTTATGCAATGTTCAGTGGATATTGCGCAGCATTGTGTCAAGTTCTTTTTTTTCCTAAATATGTGTGGCTATGTAATACATTATTAAGAGAAATGTGACGAACCTTTTTCAATGAAATCTGTTTTTCACTGCGCATGCCTAAATCGACGTAGTAAATAATTAATTTTGATTTTTCTTCACGAGATATAGTATTTTACTTTTTTGCAAAATTTGTAATACCTGCCACTAACAATTCCAAAAAAATTAATCGCGATTTTATTTTTTTTTTTTTTGTAATTTTTTTATTTTTATCCTTCTTGTTTTGAGTAATATTAAGCTGCTATGAGACTGTGTATGGAAGTTTAACATAATATCGATACGCAATTTATTAATATCACCTAATATGCCATTGAAAACTTACGCTCAGCTTTCATGAAGACATTCTTTTCCATAATGGTTTCAACTTCAGTCTCTGTGACTAGTTTCATATCTTCAGCTGCCGTGGTAGCCAATACAGGTTTTCCGTTGTAGAACACGGTATAAATGAGTTCAGTCTGGTTAGCATACGGTCTAGACAGCCTTTACGGAAGAAGTAAGGGTTTGTTGAATTGATTAGTTTTTAACACATACCTTTTATCATTATTATTAGGACTATAACCCTCTTCATCCCATTGCTGAATGTCATCTTCTGTTATCAGAGTAACGTTGTGTATTACGACCCTTACTTGATGGTTGTCACGCTCTTCAAATGAGTATTGACTTGAGGGTGACTTTTCGTTCGAAGTGGAGATATTTGCAGGCAAAAGGGCTACATCCATGT
>QYTT01079409.1:5342-15620 GCA_006980735.1 Dasypogon diadema
CCTATTGCCGGTACAGTGGAGAAAGTTATTTGATCAAGATTTAGTAGATTTTTACCGATGAATTGTATGTACATAAAATTGTTTACGATGCATTTTAGCAACAAAGGAATTATCACGGTGCTAATTATGTATTTATCTTGGAAGTTAGGCCAGCTTTTATGAAATATAATACCCACGTGCCTATTGAATTCATGAACTGTATCTTTTCTAAAGATAGTTAATTGTAGTGAAAAAAGAATGAAATAATTGCATGAATTCATACGCCTTTCTCTTCACATAAGGGTGTGCACGCATTTAAATTAATTCCCATGAAAAGTAATAAAAAGAGCACATGTAGCTAAGAAGTGAACGTTTAAAGCATATTTACATTTTTGAAAAATAATTTGGTAAGATAGCTTTAAGAACTTCTAAAGTTCCAATTATGGATGGGTTCTAGGAAAACTTATATATGTATATGCAATATCTCAAGTTGGAGAGCAAAAACAGAGGCACTTGGCAGTGATTTTGAGCTTCAACCAGGGCCAAATTTAAAGGCCACTTGGAGGTCAACTTAATTTTTTAATGTAATACCCCCTTTTTAACGCCTGAAGTGGAGAGAGCGAAAAATTTTACGTTCGAGCATGTTATTTACTTACCGGCCAAAACGGACTTAGTGTTCTACTGAGGAGAATTGATACTTGTACGAAGCTACTGAGATGCTGCACAGCAAAAATTGCATGCTAAATTGTAGCTTATTTACAACATTTGTCAGGTTAAAACTTCCCAATCTTCTATACCCTAAAATTTCCCTCCATCTAAGCTGTGCTGTGTGCTGTGCATCATAGGGTTGTTTCCTGATCTTAAGCAATACCTTAAAAAAGAAAAAAACCTTGACGTACTTCTTGTGTCATTGCTCGTCATTCTAGTCAAAATGGGGGCCCACTTGAACACTTGACTTGAAATGTACAAAATAGGCGAAAGAAGGTGCCATCGTAGGGTTTTATTAAGACAGCTGGGTGGCTGGACCGTTGACAACACTTGCTCCTACTTTTGGATTTTGTTTCGTTTTTTTTCCGGTTGGATAAACAATGGTCCTACTAATAATAAACATTGAGGGAGCTCTTTTTAACACCAATTTTTTCGTCCAACTCATTAACATTTGAAGCTTACTACCAATTAAACAGGAGGCAATATCTTGAGTCAAATGCATTTGAAAACTATACTTCGAATTTGTCGAGATTCTAACTAATTTCAATCGCGGCGAATTCCAGATGTTCTTGTGGAGAAGAACTAAAAAATTCCTGCGCACACAAATATGCCAACATCGTTACTATTGCATTCTCATCATTTACCATTATTAGTAGTTGAATATACGTGTTGAAATTTATTTTTAATATTTGCAGAACAAACTAAATAAATCACAGCCATCTTTGCTAAATTTCAATTACATATTCATATAAAATGCATATGCAAAAAGATTTACATCAACTCACGTTTTGATGAGACTTTTATCTAGTAACAATCATTAAAAGAAAAAAAAGAAAAATATCATCTCAAAAAATAACATCATTTTCTAAGAAATATCCCACTTTAGCAATTTATTCGGCTTACGACAACCAAAGTAAATCCCCGACTCAATTATTTTAATTATTATTTTCCGTCATGTCGCACCTTTTATTACGTGATGCCTACCAGTCACTTGAAATTTGATTACAGCCAATAATAGTTGACAGCGAGTTTATAAATTTCATGCAACATCGTAAAAACACTCTCTTTTGCCACTTTTTAGCATGATCCTCTCTAATAGACTAAATTAGCACATCAATTTGGATAAAATCTTTTCACAGGTATTCAATGTTATTTACACCAGGCAAAGCGTAACATGTTAATAAAACAATCTTACCTCAAAACATCCGATTTACCACCTTTCCATCCATAATACGAGCTTCCGTGCAAGAGATAGTAAAATTGAGCGTTTTAAATTTGAATAACTTTTTAATGAATATATGAAGGCATATGGAGCTATTATACGGGTTTTGTAGACAAAAGACCAGAAAGCAAATGTAATTGGTGAAATTTGATAGTTGTGCAAAAACTGTTTTGTTTTATTATAGCTAATAAAATTTAGTAAGAGGCAAGATGCGAATTGATTAAGATTTAGGGATTTATAGATAGCAAACTTTCATATTTCGAATTCACTGTTATCTACTATAAAACAAATTTTAATATTTCACGAATTGGCTCTACATTTCTGGGAAATATAATAAACACTTTACATATTGGTCTATTTTAAAACCGCATCGCTTCAATAAAATTTGCCTATTTTCAAAAACTCACGTTAAATTTTCATCCATTAAGGGGCAACCTACTTCTCAAGACCTAAAAACGATAATTTTTGAGAATTTTTTTTATCTTGAATGGGAGAAATAAGAATGGCCTTTTCTAAAGTTTAGAAACCTATTAACCTAGGATGTTAAATGTAGTACATATAAATTTTTTTCAGTAAAAAAGAATAATGTTTATGGTAGGTAATTAGTCCTTATTTTCCGTGCCTCCTTTTGGACATTGCTTCACTGTGTACAGCCTGGCGTTGTCAAATTATCCTCAAAGCTAAAAGAAGTACAAATATTTATAAATTCTACAAAATTCTGTGTGGTTTTTTATTGTTAGTAGTTCATCATGTTGCTTAAAAAAACAATTTTACTTTATGTCGATAGGTGCAGTAGTTTCTTTTCTATCTTGTACAAAAATTTAGAGAAAACTATAAAATCAGACATAAAGGTCCTTGGGTCATGATAGCTGCGTAGGTGTTGTAAATGCCTTTCCAAAGTGGCTCTTCAATCCAGAATCGGCATTGGTCGTCCCTAATTAGACACTAGACCCATTTTCTTCAAATGGTAGTTTAATAAACAATATCCGGTAAAGAAACCAATGATAGTCTTCAGTTCAAGTTTGTTGACTATGAGTAACGAACACTTCGTCTGTTGCGAATAGGTAATAAAACTCTTGCCTTGCCTTAGACATGGATGATCATTCCAGTATTCTTCCTTGACCCTTGCTTCCCAGATTTTTCTAAGTTAGGCTCTTCTGCAAGACACTTTGAAAGTCGTATCTATATAGTACTTAACCCTGTTGTATTGGCAGCTCTACAAACGTTTCAACTCAATGGCATGGTAATGCAAAGTGTAAGATAACAGAGAGAACTGATGACAAGGCAATGCAGAAGGTATTGTATTAGAGAAATTTGCGTACCAGGTTGCTTAAACCTTAGATAGAAATAATACCCTGAATAATGCAATTGCTTGGTAGTTTTAATGTTACATTGAAATTAACCTTTACACTTACATTTTGTTTAATGAATCAATGAAAGAATAATGTACCAAAGAGTAATTTATAAATTTCCAATAACATCCCTGTGTTAAAATTCATTGATGTTGGAAATATATTACTTCATTAATGAAGTAATGAATACATTTTCTACTGGGGCGCCAATTACGGCGACTCAATGCATTACCGAATCTGTGTGGAGTATGGGTTCCCTACTTCCAGAAGTATAATTTTGTATTCGCAGACAAAAATTACACTGCGTTATTTACATTTAGTTTAAGTTTTTTATCTTTTACCTTCATATACATTATTTTTGTCTGAATTATCCTTTTTATTTTTTTTTATTTCAAAAATCACAATACTTTATCTGTTTTTCTATTTTTGTAGACAAATTAGTCCTAAGATTTCCCCAGCCCAACTTATATGCTATGGGTGCCCAAGCGCAAAAGGATTGACTCAATCAAAAATCAAAAATGTGTTGTTGATATATCAGAGGAAATAAAACATAAACTAGACAAAATTTCAGATATCTACTTTAAGAGGTTAATGGCGTTAACTGCAGATGATACATATCCAAAACTATTTATTTAACATTTACGTTAATTCGGAAATAAATTTGATTTATCTCGGAATAAATCTGAATTTTATCAATCTTAAAGTGTAAAAACACTCCATAAAGCTAATCGAATCCAAATTCCTTAAACAGAAGAAGTAAAATAAACATAAAGTTATCAAACAATCCCAGTTTAATACCATCAATCATTTATTGCATCCGCCATACCATCAATCATCGCCTCTTCGTCGGAAAATTGTCTTGAATAGAGAGAATGGAAAATTGTTTCAAAATTTTTACAATATTTCACGAAATTACAAAATCAATAACAAAACCACTTGCAGGCAGGAAATGGACTTGCAACACATCATTCGAACAACCTCGTTTATTTGAATGTGAAAGTTTTATGCCGCGCACAAACTATTCACCTCTATAATTTCATGAGAATACTTGAATTAAGATGCGAATATTAAAATTGTGCATGTATGGGAACTTGCAACGATACCGCACACAATTGATGGTTTTGAAAGATTACCCGATGTTATTACAGTATCTGAAATGTACCCGATTTATCTCCATTTGACCTAATAACATGAGGTAACTTTAATGATCCTCCTCTATAGGTTTGTGAATTTCCTCTAGACGTCCATGAAATAAAACTAACTGAGAGGTGAATGTTTTGATGCGATGCAATTTTTCTGAAAACAAGAAGCAGCGAATCGCTTTCAATTACCTTCACTTGATCAGCTATATAAAATTTTCAGTGGACGAGTGTAACAAAGTGAAAGGTAGACTTAGGTGATCACCCAGTCTTCTACGATGATTTAGGATGAAGAAGTGCAGTGAGTGCACTGCTATTCAGTTGCTATTATAGGATCGGGAATTGCACAGATTGCATAAGAAGCTGTCATTCCTCTCTGAAATTCGCCGGCGGATAATGGAGATGGTATACAACTGAATTATTAATGAGGATATTAAACTCGTGCTAAAACCTGTAATAATATCGTATAAAATTTGATGCCTCGTAATACATTCTAGCTAATTGTAATCCTGACGAATGACTAAAATCAGTTATGCTAGCTCAATTTACTATTACTTTGGATCACAAGAATGCAATTGTTATTTAAACACTTCTTTAAACCTGCTTCAAATCGCTAGGGTGACTTTTGCAGCACTACAGTGGAAAGGTATGATATAACTACCAGGCGGCAAAAATCTGTCTTTTTCTAGTTTCCTTTTAGCAGATAAATTACATTCTGTTTTCTTCTTGCCAAAAATGTTCATTTTGTGTACAAAATATAAGAAATATTTGAATTCTTCAAATCTCGATTATTATCTACCTATAAGCCAACACCATAAATTAACCTCTGTCATCCAAATAAAATAAGGTGGGATATTATTAGCAGATTAGGCAAGCTTAAAGACCACTGACGTAATATTCGATATCTTTAATTTCTTTTTCGCGACTTTCACGGGCGTTTTCAGAAGAAAGTTCACATTTACATCTGTTAGCCAAAATTTGCTGCTATGATTTTTCCACTTAATATTAAAATTTAATTCACTTATACCTTGATAAAATATTTAGACAGTCTTCGCTTACCTACAACTTTATCAAGATTGCATTTTTATGTGATGGTCTTCAAATGGGGTTTAATTGATGGGGAGAGGAATTAGGGGTTGAATAAAGATATGGTGCACATCCTGCTTAAACAACTGCGGCATATAATCGACGAGAAAAACAGAGGATGGTATTCTGGTATTCTGTTCCACATTCGTATAGTTCTGCTCACTGCTTTTCTCGAGGACGAAAGGGCGAAGATGGATCAATTCGCGATTGTGATCCATGGGGATTAATCTACAAAAAATTAGACCAGAGATTTCGTTAGAACGTTAGTACGTTAAAGTAGCGATAAAAGAGCGTTGTAAAGCAGCATTGCATCGGTGCTCCAGAGAATCAATTTTAAAAATAATTCCCTCGTCCGCAACGAGCTTGTCCAAATATATGAATTAAATCAAAGTTTGGGTCTAATATCTATATATCATATATATCTTATATATGAACGGTAGTTCAAATGGGGTAAAGAATTTCCCGCGTCGATACAGGAAGCGCGGGCACTTCATTACATTTTTTGCAATGTCAAAGATACAAGGAAGAATAGAGGGAAATTTGAGGTGAGAAGTCAGAAACTTTGGGTTTTGAATGCTACAAACTCGATGGGTTTTGGATGCTACAAACTCGATGGGTTTTGGATGCTACAAACTCGATGCAATTCACAGACAAGAATTTTAGTAATGTTGTCTTTTAGTGATCCAATTATGTATGTTTGCTTATTATTATAAGCGTTGATGACACAGTTCAAGACAACATAGACGAATAGGTCAGAAAGTAAACCTCCAATCCAAGTAGGAACAGAAGGGTCAAGATTAAATAGAATACCAGACTCACTCGAATGTCCAACGCAACCACCACTAACTCTCCAAAACTATGTAGGCAGTAATAATGAACGTCATCAGATCCCCGGATGAACGTTCGAATCGAAAGTCATATTGACGATTGTGAACCAAGTCTAATGTCTTTTTCTTTTTAAGAATTCTCTGAACATGGCAGAGTTTCGATAAACATGGAAGCCCTCTTGCAATCCTTTGTACAGCAGAAGTTCTTATTTAACCTGAAATTTTTATAACTATAAGGGATAAAAGCATACATCCCGAATCAAATAGTGTTGGTTAACGTTCCACAGCATTACTAAATAGCTTTTGATGCAAAACGGTCGGTTCACTTAATTTCCTTGAAAAATTTACCGAACCAAGAACGATCAGCTCGATTGAAATTCCCTACTAATTTCTTGATGGAATTCAGATTAGAAGGTTTCAAGAGAGAGGTGGAAGATTGAACCAATATAAATCAATGATCTGAGTTATCAATAGGTGAGGTGAGGCTTACTGAATATTATTCGAAATAAGTAGATAAGAACAGATCTAGAGGATTAGTACTGTACCCCAATTTACTATTAATATATGTTTCCAGAAAAAACACACCCACAACTTTTTGGCATAAAATATTACTATACAACATTACGTGCTCTTCGCAGGAATTGAACCCGCTCCGACAGAGAAGAAAGTCTTTAGAAGTGCGAATAAGATAATGAATATCTCTTAAGAAAATATTTTTGCAATCAGATGGGTCAGGCTTATTTTGAAGAGTAAAGGATGCAAAAGTAAGACAATTGACGTAGAGTTGTATAGAACTTGATGACAAAACTTTTTATGTAATCGTTCCAACTCAGAGCGGCTTACAACCTTTACAAGCCTACTGTAGGGAATAATTTAACTAGATAATAAAATTGGTGAAAAATAGAAAGAATCTTCTCAGTAGATGTGAAATTCTAAGACACTACGCGAAGCAATTTAGGGGTTGATACATTGTCACAGGTGGGCAGACGATTGAATATCCAATTAAATGTTCATTTCCCCAGAGAAATATATGAAATCAAAGCAATATAAACTCGAAGACTTCTTATTGTGCTTATAAAAAAAATAAGAGTTTTAGAAAGTAACTAGGAAATTAATCTTATAATCCTGCATTATTTGAAAGCTGTAAGTAAAAACTTGAAATAATCTAGTATTTTGGGGAATCCATATGCAGAAAGCTGACGAAAGATAAACTTAATGAATATTTTATCTTTGGCCCATTTTCCTACAAAGAGTGACCGGACTTGGTTAATGCAGTTTCAAAACAAGTGCTATTTAGATACAAATCTCATATATGTATATATTTTTTTAAATTTGTATACAAGTAAACTTGGTAATATAACTCAAGGTAAATTTCAAGCTAACAGAAAAAACAAACGGAAATTGCAACGAGCCCTATGCAATGCAATGAAAAATTGTATTGCTACGCACATTTTAAAAATACTCTAATTTAATATTATTTGATGAAAACTTTTCTCAACATAAAATTCGAAACTAGGTTTACGACCTTTTTATGGTCGTTAGTTATGCGACTTTCCGGATTTTCTTCGTAAAATTTTTTGCTCTTCAAAAAAAAAAAAAACAATTTCACGCACAATCTTTATTTTATGGTCATCCAAAAACTGGATGTAAATTAAATTTTTTTCTAAATGATTGATATTAAATGATTTCTAGGTACGATTTATGAAAACATCTCTGTGTAAAGTAACATTTCTGCAATCTTAGAACACACTGGAAGAATACTAATGGAACGGAAATCTGCCTTGTCTTGTGGATTGGAATTCTTATCAACAGGTAAAACCTTAACGTATTTCCACTGACTTGAAAAGTTGAAGTCATACTAGATGTACTGATGTGGGTGAGATGCGAACAATAAAGGGTAGCAAAAGCTTAAAACAGTGTACATCTAAACCATCAAGACCCATAGACTTCAATACAAGCATTACTTGATCACACGTTACCTGTCCGAAAGAGAAATCCTTGTTACCATAGTTAAATATGGTTAACAATCACAGGACATCGAAGATTACTACAGAAGAAAAGTGGTTTGATGATGTGAAAAGAGATCACAGAGCATTATGTTATTAACGGCGAAAATGTAGTCAAAATCGGAAATACTAGAGAAAAACGGACGAAGAGACAACTAAGACCTTGTGAAGGTCGCTAAAACCGGTGTTGATGATAATGGATTTACTCCTTAAAATCTGATTATTCCTTTAAAATATTACGTTACATTTAACTATTTTTTTATTAAATTATTTTTTTGTTAATCATTCAAGAACAACAGCACAAAGTTATGCTCTATAAGCACGGAAATTTAAAATTCGTTTACTAAATGTAAACAATGATTAATTCCGTGAAAATAATAGAAAGGACACAGAAAGATCCCTACTTTATATTGCGTAATTGATATTTTGAAATGAATACCTACATTTGATCTCGAATTTTAAAAGTAGAGATCAAAAAGATCTTGATTGACAAACAGTGAAAAATAATTATATACTTACTATGCATAGCTATTCCACAAACAACTCAAAAGGAAAACAACAAAAATCCCCTCAATATGTAAAAAAGGCAGAAAGTTGCAATGAATCCCGGAAGAAACTTGTCAACACGACAACTATGAATGCTTGAACACCACGTTTTTTTGTTTTACTCAGACGAAAGTGCAATTCGCATTGAAGTAAGTTGTAGTTGTCATTTCCGTAGTTCGACCTACCAGATTTAAAAATAGGTTTGTCTAACTAAAACTGAAGAAGGTATTTTTTTGTAAAGGCTATCCTGACCGTTTAAAGAACCCAACATCAATCACAATCACTTTTTATATAGGAAGTTCAAAAGTTTTCGCCGAAAGGACATTATTATTGTTAACACACAAAGGGCTTATCACTACAAACTATGAGTTAAAACTTAATACCCTCAAGAAGTACTCACCACAAAAATGATCCTCATAATGGTAATCCAACTTCAAACTCTGAAGAAAGTTCTCTAATAAATTTCACCTTGGGCGTAACGTAATCACTAATTATTAAAAATCCACATAAGAGAGCATAGAATTACACAATCGTTAAAATTTGGAAGCAGTACCATTCATATTCCATCAATAAAGTTTAACTATTCTTGGGTATATCAAACCTGTGAAATGAATAGCGCACTTAGGGTCTCTTATTAATGCACCAAAGAGTTTTCGATCGAAACGCAAATTTCACTTCACTCTCGTGCAGCAGATTAATTCCAGGTAAGGATCACTTTAAATCTTCATACTGAATCAGAAGAGTGAAGCTCGCACCAATCGAAATTCGCTGTACTTACATCCGAAATTGTGCTAAATTTTTTTTGAGAAAATCCGTTTGACCTATTCAAATCATTACGCGTCCATTTGTCGGAAAAGCTGATGGCCTACTGATTTCTTACCCAGAAATCTTCCAACGTCTTCGCTTTGGATTCACCATCGTTTAATAATCTTGTCATACTATGAGAAGAAAAAGAAGTGATCAAATCCTCCCTACCCCAAATTTCTTTTATTCACCAAACGCTTTTGGATGGTATTGTGCACGAGGCGCAGCGTACTTACCTTTCTGTCCCGTGCACTGTTTATTTTACCTGGTGTGTCTGCCGGTCAAGTCAACTCTTCCTCATGTTGGCGCAGCCTCACGAACTTGCATATCACCTTTTGCAGTTTGGGGGAACAAAAATCGAATGGAAGCTGACATGGAGAAAGGCGAAGAAGACTTTCAATACCACGGGAAAATTTTTCATCAGACAGTGGGATACAAAATTTATGCAACATTTTATAAGAGGTGGCGAATAAAAATTTGTTAAAATTTTCGGTGTCACGTCTGTGGCTTCTCTTGGTGCTTACAAATGCGTCCTTAAATAATTTTATTACCTCATCTGACCCAAAAAGTGGAACAATGATCATTTTGAATTCGGCAGATATTTTTTTT
>QYTT01079411.1:0-31522 GCA_006980735.1 Dasypogon diadema
TTCTGGGAATTTCGCTATTTTCAAGAAAATACCCTAATCCTACCTTGAAGAGGTATCATTAGCTTTCAGAAATAAAATTTTTAACCAATACACATTTGTCGTCACATTTTGGTGCGATTGTTAGACATTGGCTAATCCCTAAATTAGTTATTATACAAAATAGATAAGCTTGATAGCATAAATCTTCAATCGGACGGAGCTTGTTTCAATGATATACGAGAAGGTTGTACAGGCTACAAATCACCTTGATTAGGCTTACTATATGCCAAGACTTTTTATGTAGGCTACGAACCTTTTGGACGTTATACTGAAAATATTATCTGGTGAAATAAACTTCATATGAAGGTTAGCGGTGACAAATAATGTATTTTCCAAGCAGCATTCACAAGTATCATCCTCAAACATACAATGCTATAAGGCTACCATGACTCAGTTGAGGGTTCCAAGAGCATAGCTCTGAGCCATAAAACCATTGGTGCTTCTAAACTTCTGATGGATACCCGTTCGGTGGATTCAAAAAAGATATTGTTAGATGCTTTAAGAATGCTGTTAATAAACATTTTCTGTCTGCGGTGGAGTCATTTAAGCTCCAGCCCACTTGGCTTAAGATCCTTTGGAAGGTCCACAGCAGTGGCGTACAATTCTATAACCTTGGGTAAAGAGCTTTCTCTCCTCTCGCTATGTAGGGGTGTCACACAGGGTTGTCCTTTACTACGCTTTACGGCCCTGTGTTAGAACTTTTGTTGGTAAATTTTCTTCGGTCGCTAGGGGAATATTCACTTCACATCTCATATATTCAGTCTAAGGCCTCTTAAACTGGTGTATACCATCGACCTGCATATTTTCCTAATGCTTTTCAATTAGCTCATTCTGTTCTTCAGTGCCCTGCAATGTTGCTTATCTACTTGCTGCACTCACTACAGATGTAAAAATTCCCTTGAGGTAATATTATTCGTCACAGTTGAAACCTTTCCTTTTAAGATTAAAATTACAGCGCATTCGAAGCTGTAATATACAAGTATTCAGGTATAAAATAACAAATGCTTTACATCAACATTACCAGAAACCCTTAGGAAGTTATTAGGAGTGTAATGAGCCCCAAAGGTGAAATATAAATTGCCTTTCGTAAAAAGACACAAATTTGTCAGAGCATATCACCTTCTCTAAGGTGACACATTCATCAAAATTTAATGCTGCTGCACGGTGCAGAAAAAGTTATATCAGCGCATATGTATTAGGAGCAGTCCTCAAGGTGCAACGTATCTAGGAGCCAAGTAAAAGCATCCGCAGGTGCATGATTCCATCTTCCCTGTGTTAGACTATCATTCCTGGTACGTGACGTATTTTAGTTCGTTCTACGGTAATTTACCTTTGGAGATATAACTTGAATTTGTGTCAAAAGCCTTTTACACTCTGCTTATGCACAGCTGATTTAAGGAGCTCTTAAATTTAAATGCAAATAAGGAAACGGTTCCCTTTAGACTTCAATGTCTTCTGCACCTCTGATGATATTGTTTTCCTTCGAGCTTCGAACTGATGTTCTTACGACTTTGAAAGGAATTTCTAAACCATAAAATTGTGAGTTTGCAGAGTTGCAATCTTGATACGTGAGCGTCTTACAGGTTTCCGTAAATCGGGCAACACGGCAGATAATTCCGAAATAATTACCTTGAACTTTGAGCAACATTTTGACTGATAGTTAAAGCTTTGGGTATTAGAATTCATTAGTAACTCCCAGTTGTTTCGTCCTTTTTAAATGAATCCGGGTGTCCGGGTTACAAATGAATGCGACTAGTATAAATTCCCGTCGATCCTTCAACTTAACTGCTTTGCAACACAAACATCCGACCATTTTCATTTGGGTAGCTGAATATGATGAAGCGAATCCATATACAACATCACATGTGTTTCCCTCATTACTGCGCTGCAACAACAATTTGCTGTTGGTGCTTTAACTAAGTTGCAGCATTTATAGCGCTGCACAGCAATGCTTATCCGGCTTCAAATCGCCGGAGCAGTCTACACACCTTCCCCCACCCCAACTGGGAATGATTTTTCATTTTCGAATCTTCCCACGGTTGCCCTTGGCCTCGTGTAATTTATGGAAAGTGCAACATTTATGCCCTCGAATGTTTATGGTATCCTTCCTCAGCTTGTAATGGGGTCACACCAAGAGCGCCAAGCTTAGCAGCCCCCAGCTGCAAAGTTTCAAGGGAAACATTGATTCCACTAACTCCGCATTGATTATTGGTGTGTGGTTAAGGAACGATTTTGGGTTCGCGCCAGCGAATATCCCTGGCCCGCTGTTGTGTTCCTCGCGACCAGTTTTTGTTGTTAAAGTGGGAAAAATCTGGCATATTGGGGAATGATTGATGGAATTTTCGTGCGGTCTGAGTATTTATGTTGTCGCTGAAATGCTCGTCCACATCGATGCTGGTGTGACGATAACCTGGCAGCAATGCGAAACATCTCATATACACTTGTGTTTACATACAGTCGCATAGGTGAAAATGCAGTTAATGCTGTGATGAAGTGCACTTTGTATCGGTTCAGTTGCTAGGTACTAAAAGCCTTCCATTATACAATACTTTAGCAGCTTGACGAGAATGTAAGAACCTTTGCTGGGTGAGCGTGGGAGAACTTTTCCGTGTCCTCTTGCTTAAAGAAGAGTCGATGGAAGGGAACTACTTATGTGACAATGGGGAAAATTCGTATCTAATAAAATGGAGTAACGTGTTCACCTCCATAAACACATGGAATTCTACATGGAAATGAATGTGCTCTGCACCAGTGTAAGGAACATAGCGAATAACAATAGTGTAAACACTATAAACAAAGTATAAAGTATTTAATTGATTTTCGACTAATCATTACAAGATTACAAATTATTAAATACAAACAGAATCCTTTTATGTTCATTCATTTATATGAAGCCTGGCAAAATTAAGAAATATATTTCTCTAGAAAACTAAGCCACTCTCATTACTGCGTATTATTCTTTAAATTTTCATGCCGCCCGGTTGGAATAGAGAATCAAGTAGTACTAGTGTCTTGGAAGTCTATTTAGAATTTTATATGGGTGGTCTCTAGGTATGAATATACCTTTCTTAAACGCAAGAAGTATTCGGAATAAAATTGGTGAATTTCGTTATATATTCTACAATGTAAATATGCATATAATATTTATTTGCACGTTTATTCATCCAAGAATTATTAAATTGAGTCTTTACGTGTTTAAGTCTTTACTGGTAATGCAAGATGTCTGTTATCATCCGTGTACTGTACACAAAATCCTTACTCGCTGGTGATTACGAATTTTCTGTTAGCATGCAGCCAACGAGTTAAAGTCGATAATTCATGCTTCACTCTCCTGTTTTTATCACGGTGTACCACAGGGTTCTATATTAGGGACTGTCTTATTTAGCCTTTTTATTCAAAATTTATCGATAGTGGTCGATGATGTAAACACGTGTAGCACCAAAATTTAATAGTTCTAAAATATAAAAGGTCATAAATAAATTGCTATCGTCTAACACTTTCTTTTGAGATTTAATAGAGCCTGAAGCTCTACTTCAGCAGATGATTCGGTCACAGAACTTTTTTCTGATTCGGGACAGCAATTTGTTTTCTGTTGCAAAATACACTTATTGCTAAACGAAAGGAGGTAGGTTAGTGTAAAGCCAAAATTTTGATTTTGAGAATTCATAGCTTCTAAACGAAAAGGAGTAAGAGAGTGAGTCGGCACTCTTATAAGAGTCACTAATCTTTTCTACGACATGGTACTAGACTCGTACACATATCATGTTTAGTATAAGCTATATCGTGAAAGACGCTAAAAAATCTTTCAAGTGTCAGTATCTCGGAAACCGTTGCGTTTTAACTCTCCTCCTGAAATACGCGAGTAATATTTCATGGTTAATACTATCGAAGGCTTTAGAGAAGTCAAGGTGGACCATCTAAGGCGAATCTTAAGTCAGTAGAGACTTTAAGCAAGGCACTCTGGCACGAGTGATGCCGACGATAAACCGACTGCCACTTCGTAAGGTAGAAATGCCGGTTCAAATAATTAAGAAGTTGATTACTTATGAGCTTTTCAAGAACTTTCGAAAGATAGCACAGTGTACTAATTGGTCTAAAATTAGAGGGAGCAGAAGGACAGGTCTTTTTAGGAATTTGAAATGAACAAGCAAGAGAAGAAAGAAGAGAAGTCTTCGTTGCTGAACATGACTCCTTTCGGCATTTTCTAAAGAAAATAGGCAAGTGCAAAAAACATTTACAGCATAGGAGGATAGGTATTAACTAATTAACATAGGTGATGATAATATAGAGACTGTTAGATGAATTCAAGACACCCAAGCTCCTTCTATAGCTAGTCTAACCTAATTAAAGGAAACTATATAGAAACTGAAATGATGTTTTCATAAAATGAAACTATAACATATTAAATCGATATGGACTTCTGAGCAACTCAAGCTAGCGACAATTACAAGAGAAAATTTATTACTAAAACCTAACGTCCAAAAGTTTAATTTTGTATTTAAATAAAAATAAAAATTATGCTTTACAGTTCACCTCTAAAATTACAATCAGTTCATTACTCAAACAAAAACAAAGTAGTTTTGAAACTTTTGCCCAACATCTCCTTAATTGTGTTTTAAATATTTAAAACTTGTTCACCCTAGAACATTTTCCTTCTCATTTATAGATTTACAACACCTTTCTTATTAATTGGGTACAAAGTTTTCTTGCTCGACCCTTAGGGCGGACACTGTCATTTTCCAATCTTTTATTAAAATAAATTGGAGCTTCAATGTTGAACTGACCCGAGTGTTTGTTTAAAATTCAAAGAATTATTGCAAAGTCGTTTTCAGTTAATTAATTTAATTAATTTGTAGCTTTATTGTTCATTGGCAATGAATTCTTAAACATGTAATTGCACGAATTATTCGAAAGTGCAGATGGGAAATTAATTAGGTAGTCTTTCTTTGAAATAAAATAAATTTTTTCCGTAATATTTACAATTTTTCAAGGGAACTTAATTCATTTTGCATACTAGTTTTCGTCTCCGCACGTTATATTGAATGACATTACGTGAAATTTTTCGGAAATTCTTTAGATATTTTACTGAAATACAATGGATCGCATTACACTTGCATTGCAAAGGGATATATTGATATAAAGGTGAAATTTTATGGTATAGATTTTCGTAATATTCTAATAATATTTTAACGTGAATTTTCTATTCCTAATGCTCCTGTATATTTGAAATTTCAAGCCATGTTGTCTATTGAATCTCCATCAAGCGCTTCCTTTGAAAATGCATGAATTCTTGCAAGAATTTGTAAGAAACGAAAATTCCTTGCAAAGTAATGCACAAAGTATTGCAAATCAAAATAAATATGCAGCAGGAGAACATGGTTAATCATGATCTTGTACGGTACGACATTTCAGCTGGAAAATATGTTATCTGTATATGCGATGCGATATTAATGCTGTTTAGTCTGTGCTAGGACGTTAGAAGAGCAGGTGTAAAAGTGCCCCAGAAATGAAAAGCAAATTTTTGTATTTTAGGTTATTGGGACGGGTCAAGGGGTCAAGTACTACCTAGGTATAAATCTGTCTACTTCCAGCCCCCTCTTCCCTTCGAAAGACAAAATAAGACCGACAGGTGCAAGTAAAATCACTACTGCTATATAAAACATGTCATAATGATAATATTAATTGCTCTTCACTACTTCTATAACGCATGCCTGGTAATGCAGAACGTAATCTTACTGCCTCTATGACATTGCAATGTAAAAGTAGGTGAGGTTTTCTTGTAAAAAGTTATCATGCGTTACTGAATAGATGCAGTATTCATTACATTTCCTACTGGGTGTCCTGTAGGTAATCGAGCAATTAATGAACACTGTAATGAATAATTTCATTGAAGAATAACAAAAGTCGATAGCATCAATGACATATTAATACAAATGGTAAGGTAACAGAGGCTATTGATGACAAGGTAATGCAGAAGGTATGGTACTAGAGAAATTTACTTGTTCTGGTTCATCGTGTTTGTCTCTTAATTTTGAGCGAAATTTCTCATATGCTTTTGAGAGCAAAAATTCAGTACTTAAATGAAATAGGGTTTTCGCTTCACTCAAACTTTTGTTAACACTGGGTGCTCCTTGGTGTAATGCCAAGGAGAGTAAATACAAAGCTGAGACCTATCGGATCCTGACTAACACAAAATGGAACTCAGGGGTATTTGAGGTGAGATTTCGCGATCCACAACACATACGGCTGCTAACATAATTAATTTTATTAAGTTTGGAATATTTATATTGCTAGATAATCTATATAGAATGAACGGCCATAGGTTGGTGTAGGTTGAAAAAAGTAGGGAATCCCTGAGGGTAACTGGTACCTTAAGATACCCTGGTTACGGTAATTTTATAGTGTGAAAGGATACCTTCGAGTGACACATGTCACTAGTTTACCGAGATATGCTCCAAGTCGAAAGCTCTAGGAGAAATACAATCGTCGAAGCAGCTTCTTAGCTTCTTCTTAGGGTCTTCCCTATGGCAGCCGTCAAAGTCAGTGATGATGATTATGAGTATTGAACCCCCTGGAATTGATTAATTTATGTCATTTGATCTGGAAAAGAAATGTGTATCGCATATAATCCGTTATGATTTTGAAAATGGGGTAAGTCCTTCCTATATCATAACGAAATTTCGCTAATTAATAGGAAAGTAAGGCAAAAAATTACTAGTGGAGCTAAAAGTGATGACGTAATGTAGGTCCTTGCTTAAAACAAAGTAAATCGAAACTTTGTCGGAGTCATATTTAAACATTTAAAGTAAATCCCTTGCTAGCCTTAATAAAATTTCGGACTATCCCCAGGTCTGGTTTATGCTTGGGAGCAGAGCAAAAGTGCATTTTTATGTCAATTTATTCTAGATTTTGTACAAGCATGATAAGAGAGATTTTCTGAAGCAGAAGTTTCCAATTTCTTGGTGCATTTCTACTCTTCGATCTAATAGAAAGACATAAACTATAGCGAATGATTTTACGACCGAATGTGGCCCCATAATTCAAAGTTTGACCTCAGATTGTGTCGTTAAATTGATTCTGATGCCGTAAAACTGCTACTGCAACAGTTGCCTTCTGAATTGATTTCTGGTTCATGTGAAATGAAAATGTTATCATCTAACCAATCATTGCTGTTACCTTTTTTCAGGTATTAACCTCTCTATCCAAGAAAAAGCAATATGGCGTGTTCCACATGTTTTCTTTTCCTTAAATAAATGCTGGTGAGAAATATTATCAGAAACTTTGAAATCTGTGGCCTACCTTAACACCTCAGAGGGAAAACACCTTTATTGGACCATTTTTATTATTTTCGTAAATATTTGAAGGGGCCAACCCTTTGTTGCAAGCTTCGGGCCGAAAAGGGTGCACGGAAACTCCTTAAACCTTACGCAAAAGTTGATTGATTGATTGATGATGTGCGGAAGATGAACTGTCTATAAATTCTTTACAAGCGCTTTGAGATGAAGGTTGAAGGAAGGAAAAGTTTTTCAGAAAATGCGATAAAATAGCGAAAGCCCTTTTACTTTTCACATCATCTGTTATAGGTAAAAGGGCTTTCGCCATGGATATAATCATCGTCTTATTAGGAATTTTGTAGGATTTGAAAGAAAAGCACCTTTGAGTTCGCCAAGCTTAAGGTGCTGCCTTTTATGTTTCCCACCTCAGTAAAAGCTTTTCACAAGTTATCGCCGTTTCTGTTTTCCTATGTCAAAGAAAATATTTGAAGAAATCGTTGCAAGGGCACGCTTACAAAATGTCGCATGGGAATCCCATCCATCATTTCCTAATGATTGAGGGCCAACTCCCTCAATTGAGAACTCTCCTCACAATGTCCCAAAAACGTTTCAGGCTTTCGGATGTCTGCCGCAAGATGAATCGATTTGCGCTCCTCCCACCTCTCAGAGTAAGGTGAATTGTAAGGAAATTATAGAACAAGGTTATCAAGGAATAACCGCAAATCATTCCAATTGGTCTTCCGCATTTGTGGGACTGATGGATGTGTACATGCATGTGGTTGTATAATGTTAGTTAACGATGAGTTACCCTTCTATGGGTTTAATAGAATAAATGATTTTTACTTCTACAATTAATTTGCATTTTTTTTACATGTGGTTTTTAATAGGATTTCTTAAGCGTGCTCCTGTTAATAGAATACCCCTTTTCTTAGTAACACATCATAATTAGTTGTTAACTTATAGCAGAGCACATAAGGAGTATGTGCTTGAACATTTCACTCGAATATCATTTCTATTGCAGTAACTTCAGTGAATTCAATTTGTAGGAATACCTTCTTAAGTACTCTCTAGAAGTTATAACTGGATTAAGTGCATCGCATATACTCCCTCTTCTCTTAAGATTGAGGAATTCTTGCACAGTTTTATTAATTAAAATTTGCATTTGTATTCCCCCTTCTTTGCAGAGATCTTTCAATCAAGAATCACCATCGCTGGCTTAACTAAACCATCGAGGGGGTTTATCCGCCTCAACTATTTCACCCCTCCAGAGGTCTTCCATAATTCTAGGAATCTTAGAGATTTCCCTCAAGAGCAGCTTTAGTCCTCTTTTTGGTATCTCATAACGTAGTTTCCATACAACGGTAGCTTATATGAGGGCAACGGGCACCTTTTCCGTCCCTTTTGACCTTGAAAAGCACTTCACGTCCTGCATGTGACAGATGGATGTATTCTCGAACTTCTGACTTGGACAACCTACGTTTTCTGAATAGCATCTGTTTTGTTCTTTTCGGTTCTGCAAAAGATCTTCGTAGTCCTCGAGGTGGAAAATGTTTTCGAACCCCCGACTTGGAAAACTTGAGTTTTCATCAACATTGTTGTTCTAATTGAAACCATCTTTTATTTGCTATGAAAAATGAAAATTTTCATACATAATAAATTCGAAGTGGAAGCTCCTGTTCCTATATAATCGTTAAAGTGGAATACATTGAAAAATGTTCTATAATTGTTACGACCACTTACAGCGCTGTCCATATAACGCCGGACGAATTTATTTGGTTTGTACTAATTCTGTAGTTAGAATCGTTGGAGGGATATCGAAGCAGTCTCTCTCTCTCTTCAGGTAGTTTTTCATCCCTCTGCCAAGAGCCGTCTTAGCTAGTTCGCGTCACAGAGTTTCTAAGTAGTTCCCTAATCTGGAAGTCTCTTGTTATTTCGAGCAGTTGTTTATAGGTTAACTGTCCCATCTTATCTATGAGGCCGCCTATAACAGCCATTCTCTTACTTGCAAAGGCCGAACAGTCGCATACAATGTTCTCCACCGTCCCAGTATCTTCCAGGCACGTCTGCATGAACCACCCTCTAGATCCATGCATAGAACTTTTCTTCTTGTCATTCCACAAGACAGCCTAATTGCTTTTTTCGACTGTCGAAAAGTTTTCATATTTTTCCACTGATTGTGATTTTATTTTTGACCCATTCTTCGACCAGGTCCTTCATCTCCTAATGGTGGAATATAGCTCCGGACGTTACAACTCCAACAGCCGACCCCTGCTTTACAAAGGTTTTGGTTTAATCGTAGTCTAAGGTGGCCAAATGATTATCTGCCTATCATTAAGTATTTCCTCCGGGTGGGGGTTTTCTAGGAAAGCCATTAAAAACTAAAGTGAAGATCAACATGTAACATTGCTTCATTATCTGTTTGTGCGCTTTGGTGTGTTAAACTGATCCGCTAGAAATATTAGTTATGCTGATTAATTTCGTAAAGTGGAGGTGATATCGTTAAAATACTTACCGGTGGAGATAGCCTTTTCGCATTTACTTGCAAGAGATTTAGTATTAATAATCCCGCCTTATTTTGAATTTCACTTTAACCCACATGCACTCACCTTTCTATCTCTCTAAGTGAACTCGTACCGTGTAATTGAGTAGGCTGTGAATTTTATTTTAACTCTACCTTCCGTGGGGTTGCATTATTATTTTGAAACCATACCTAATTCCTACAGCATTACTCACGGCTACTTTTTTCCAAAAGAATGTTTTTCTAATAGTACTTGCGAATAGCAGTGTGAAGTTCTACAATGCCTACGCCTAGCGCCTTAGAGTATTTTTGAGCAATTCATTGAAAACCTCATTAAGTCTTGAGTTTACTGCATCAACATGTTTTTTGCTTGTAAAATGTTTTACACCTACATGCCAGATTAGAAATCAAACTCTCAAGCAGACATCCTGTGGAAAATGTTTTCCTTCTGTACATCCTTTTTCAATTTAATTAAAAAATAAATGGAAAAAGTAAACAAATCTAGTTAACGCCATCGTTAAAGTTTATTTAGCGCTGCATCAACAATTTGTGTTTGTTTGCTGGCAGCTTTAATCTAAGTATTTACAAAAGGCCACTGCACATAACTTGATTTGCATCACGCGATCAATTTGTCAAACACTGTAATCGAGATGGATTACATTACCCAGCACAGGGGTCCATGACTTGACTGTGTACACCCCCGAACACCGCATGCAGTCGTGCATATCTTGTCTTCCTGAATGCGGGATTGGCGGCATGTTGGCACGCAAACATCCAGGAAATTCCAATACAAAATGCTTTACAACAGTTTACGTGTACGTCAAGACCAAGCCCCATCCTGTCGTGTCCTAACACTCCCATAGAGCCTGATGAGACTAGTACCTTTCTTCTCGGGCGCCACCGTCTACAACCAAACCATCCTAACCATCTCAGTTAACAGAAAAACTCATGTTCAACAATTTATCTTTTATATTTTCAGGATAGAGCCCGATGAGCAGTTACGTCAGGGTGTGTACGTGTAATGTCAAAAATGTGCTATTCGTGCTTTTGTAATTAACTTCACTTCAGAGAAGCTCGCATTTTTCATCAAAGCTTTAAAGAAATATTCTTGAAAATTTCGTTGTGCAACTTTCCTAGGAGGATTATAATCAACTGAAGTTATGACGTCATGAGACCTACATTTGATCGACGCCTCTGGATATTATTATTTTGGTACTTCATACTAAAATGTAAGTACAATAAATTGAATTGTTTATGTAATTTAAGGAGGGGTTGTTGTATTGTTCTATTAGAAATTATTTGCCCGAAAGTTTTAACCAGTTAATTAGGAATGGGAAAATCTATCCAGCTTTTATCCAATTATAAAAAAAATATAATTATTTCTTTTGTGATCAATGAGAACCCAAGAAACATATATCAAACCAATGTGAAGAAAGGAAAAGTATGGCTACAAGTATCGTTATTATTGGCAATTTTAAAATATCCCTGGTAATGGCATATCGATAACAATACCAATATCAAACTCACCCCTGTATCTTCCGTAAACACATTTCACAAATAACTAGATTTCCTTTCTTTGTATCGAAATATTATCGTTTTATGTTGTTTTGACTATCTGTCTTATAAGGTTTTCTTTTTTCAGTTTATAAATAAATGTTCATATTTTTTGGTTTCGCAATTTTTGCAAGCTTACGAACATTCAGCAGCATAGGTTTATAATCTATCCTACTAGGAAATGTGTACATTACTTCATTAATGAAGAAATGGACATATGTTCACTACTATACATTCCTACCACCATTGAAACTTAACACCGGAATATCATTACAAATTCATACATTACTCTTTGGTGTATTATTCATTCATTGAAGGAAATTTTAAAGTGAAAGTAAGCGTTTTATATCTAACTGTACAATGGATACCGGGGCATTCAGGTTTTGTGAAGGACTCACGACAATATACAGAATACGTCCTTCTCAAGGAAAGTGGAATCAAATTAGTTATTTGTATTTGCAGGATCTGTTTTGTCCTATACTCAAAAAAAAAACACTAGTCGACAGAGAAAACATGTAACAAGTTTCATTTTAATATTTGCAATATAAATAAAGCTATAGAAGTTTATTTAAACGTATGCACTTTAATATTCAATCATGGGAAAATAGCGGGTGATATGAGTTAATTTTTTCAGAAAATCGCCGATCAAAATTGTGTTAATTGCTTAGTCGTATCTGGTTCATTGGTGAGAAAACTCGTGCATTCGAATGAAGTGTTAAAATTTCAAAAGTGTTGTTTATTTATAATTTTTTAGAATGTATAGATTTAAAATATGCCAAATAGAAAATAGCGCACATCTTTTAAAATATTTATTTAAAAAGGAAAAAATGAGAAATTATCGCAAAATTTTTATCTAGGAAAAGAAAAGAGAAACAAAATATTCACGCGGTTTTATGTCATTAATTGATTTACAATGTTTTACCCTTTGGGTTGGTTTTTGCATATTTCTTCAGATATTATTAAACTTCAATGGCTTAATATTACAGTAGTAGCCTTAAAAACTTACCGCTTATGACATTACAATATAAAAGTATTGATGAAGTATTGCAAAAAGTAGCGGTTACCAGTATACGTTACTTCATTGATTTCGTAAACAATACATCTCCTGTTGGACTGAGTTTAATTTTTATTGCGACCCCATTTTGATTAATTATTGTAATAAGCATTCGAGAGTTTTCATTCAGAATTGAGAAAGACATACACATGAACAAGAAAACTCAAATTTATCTGCTTCAATACCCTTTGTAATATCCTGTCATACATGTATACATGCAGGATTGAAAGATCGGGTTGGTATTGAGTTGAAGTGAAGTCAGTTCATAAGAACTTGAAATTGTAGTGTTTTTTATAAAAAAAGCTTAACTTCCAAATTTCTGATAAAATACAAATATTTGCAGAGCCGTAAAAGCTTAAAATGGCCCACCAAGAAATTATACAAAGGAGTTTATCAAATCTTAACTTAACTCGACTATTCAACTCGCGTATACAAACCGTCTGTTACTTCGACTCGGCCTAGCCAGAAAAGCGTAGTCGAGTCAATTCAACCCAATTTCAATTCAACCTGCGTTTACACGAAATTCAACCCTGGTTCAACCCAGGTTCAATCCAGCTTCAACTCTGCATGTATACGTAGTAATTAATATTCTCTATTATGTTACTCTTTGTATTACCATGTAATTAATTCCAGCGACTTCTCTAATTTTTTGATGGACTTATTCATTATTCTCCAATAGCTCCCTTTTTTACTGGGATATTGTTTTTTACAGTTTTTTAATACAGGCAATTTTTATATTACCGCACTATTATCCTGCTGCTAGGAAGTTATCTGATCTGAATATAAATTTTTTGAAAGAAAGAAACACAAAACCAACCTTTTTAGAAAATTTCAATTTTTTAAAGCCCAAAGAGGGAATATAAACTGTGTTGTCCTTTGAGGAGTTCAGAAATGGTTTTCACTTCATTTTAAATAGTTCAGGTAGTTTGTAAATGAGGCTTTGTAGTTTGGGGCTTCCAGAAATTTTGAACTCTACCTATGTCCTGGAATTTGTTGTTATTCCCCTGCACATTCCATCCGATTGCATTTAAAAATGAGGTCCTTAACATGGCATATAGCCAAATTAACAATAAACGTCCTTAGATCCTCTCCTTATACGGAAATCAGCCATTTCATTGCTTCTGATTAACCCGATTTCCTGAAGCCCTAGAATTTATTGGGGAACTTCGTACACCCTCAGATTAGTGTGAAGCTAACTTCATAGTGTCTAAGTGCTTTCTCGGCTGCAATTCAGCTATTCTATAGCAAAACATTTTTGTGCTTCCAAGTGCTTGGTGCACTAGGGGTACACAGGCACACAGAGCAAAAAGGTCGTTATGATACAAAATTCCATTGTAAAGGCCATTTTCCACAGAAATAAAATCTACAATGAGTTCTGTGAATCCTTGGATTTTTCGTTTCAACGAGACTTTGATGGCCACCTTATCCTTTTCTAAATGGTCGACATCGATACAGAGAAACTTTTTAAAGAGCTAAGATAGGCGACCATGTAGTCTATTTGTGTGCAAGTGGCTGAGGCAGGTTTTTTTTGGTGAGAATTCTACTTAAGGAGTCACTAGGATATTGCAAAATTTGCTGTCTGGAATCATCAAAAAAATATCTTTGGCTTGGCCTTTTCGCACCTCAGTATTGATTCCGGTTTTTTGAGTCTAAAGTTTCCAATTATCCTTTTCGAGTAAATAAGTCCAGGGCGGTCTTCTTAGCAATTACCCCTAAACCATATTCAGTAGCCGATTAATAATGCCTGAGATAGACTACGAATCCTAAACTTGCTTATGATGTAATTTTTTATTTTTGCATCAAGCCACCTCATTTTGATGTCATAAATGTAGTTAAGTCTCATAGTCTCCCTAGTATTAAATCTTATTTATTACTATTAATCAGAGTTTCTATGACAGAAGAACCTTTGGGAGCTCCTCTATATATTGTACTGATCATTTAACACGTTGAGTGCCTCAATTAGCATAAAAGCTTTTGTGAGAGAATTACTTGGTAAAATGCATTTTTTCCGGAGAGAGCTTTTAAGTGCCGATCCGCCGATCCGTTAAATGTCAAAATGCAGTCACCTTTAAAATCGGGGCCAGTTGTGACTTTATTGAAAGCTCTCTAGATATGAAGAATGGTTCTCAGCAGCGTTGACTCATTATATCCCAAAGCTTTTTCAAGGGTGTACCCACGAGAAATAATCACATCAATGGTTTCTTGTAGCATAATAGACATGTCCCTTCTATTCCCGGCAACTTTTAGGGCTTGACGGAATTGACGGCCCTCTCTGGTGTTTTCAACATTGCTTGGTGATCCAGGAATGCTGCAGCCTGTACCCCATGCTGGAGACACTAGACCCATATACCAGCCTTCAATCCGTTATTTCAGCAAATAACAATATGTTTTTATTTCGAGTAGACGATAAATAAAAAAAAAACATGTGTATCTAATTTTTGCTCCTATATACATTATTTCTACTATTCGTTGGATAATCCAACCCTAAGTCGTTATCAAGAAGTTATTTTTGAGCTGTTTCCACATTGGTTTCTAGGGTGATATTTTTCCACAATATCAACTGAATCTGAAAACCTTTCCATCAGATTCCCGATAAGTAAAATGGTGAAGTTTCAATCCAGTACACACGCAGTTGATTTGAATTGGAATTCATAAAAATCCACTTCGCATAAAGAAGAAATCCTTGACAACAACTTCTGAAGCAAATTTAATTCCACTAAAGAAGTCCAATTTAAAATAGAGAAAACCCTCCGCAAGATATGATGTGTGTGATAAGCACTCCATAGTGACCTGATTCAATTTATAAAAGTCCCGTTTACACCGAGCCATACTTAATTTCAGTCCTCTTAACCCATCATACATACGTGAGGCACGTTTCTGTGTTACTGTCGTTTTCTTTCTATTTTTTTTATGGCTCTGCCCAAGATAGCGCTTACTTGTTATATGGAAGATGGAACTGACTATGGTGGGTAGGACGAGGGGAGTCAGGGGTGGCAGGAAGCAGCCACAGATACTTGTACAGTCTCGAAGCTTATCTACTTTCTAGGAAAATTGTTTTTTAATGTCATTCTCCCAGTTCAGAGATGAAAAGTCGCCTGGGGGGCAGAGGGCGTACCAGGAAAGTTAATAACTCTTATTTACAAGACTCAACTCATTGCTTGTGGGCATTGTCTTCCAGTGTGACTCACATTGTTATATGCAGCGCTATCAAGGACCTCTCATTGTCTCCTCTGTGTTTGTTGCTTAGCTCCGCCAAGGTGATAAGAAGTGCAGCTGGAATGGAACCCTAAGGTAAATCTTAGATAACATCAGTCCCCACACTTTCCAGGAGGCAGTCAAGGTAGATAAAGTGTAGTTTTGGTACGTGAGAAACTTTTTCCATTGTTGTTGGCAGCCAGTTTTTGGATGCAGATCCTCTGATTTTGCACAAATCGATTTAACTTTTCTTCACGTAGAGTGTTTCCTCTTCGCTGTACCTTCATGGCACAAAGCTTTTCTAAAACTTTAATTGATGTCAAACTTTTTTAATGACATCTTCTGGCGGAATCAGTTTGACTGACATCTTAAGGGATTTTTTACCCTGTGACGGCAATCTGATGGCAATAATGAGACTTAACTAGATAGAAAAAATTTCGAAAATGCTTCAAATGAGATTTACGGTGATTCGTAATTGAATTTTTCTTCCTTTTTTGATCACTTTTTGTTTTCTGATTGGGGTTGATAGTCTGCACTGTATGTCACTTCCTAGCGTACGATATACAGTTACAGTTTTGCTGTTGATCCTTTTGAGTCTATCTGCACATGTAAGTGTATTCCAAATACATAGCCGTTGACTTTAATGCAACAGTAGTAAAATATTTTATTTTATCCCCCTAGTGGTTCTCTCGCCGGACCCAGGGGTTAAGGTTTGAACGAACACAATTTTTCACTTTTAACATACTTTTTTATTTTCAAGGTTTTACAATAATGTCTAATACTTGCGGACTACTTAAAGAACTCCCGACATTTCTCTCATCTAAGTGGTCGACTCACTCCTCGATGCTCTCACGCTACGCTATTGCTGGGTGGAACCTAGATAGTGGGAGGAAATATAACTAGAACTTAAATACCGCGGACCTTTTTATTCCAAAATTCTGGTTCCTTGCAGTGCAGAAAAACGGAAGGGGAATGTATGCAACTGATTTCTCGGAGCACACACACAGGCACTATATGTACAGCTGATCACTGGCACTACAAAGAGAAAGGTTCAAATATGTACAACTGGTTCCTCGAAGTACACGCACCAACTTTCCTTATCTGTCGAGAGGAGAACGAGAGAAAGTCTGATTCTTTGAAATACACACAGGAAGGGGGGCGATGGAGGAGGTGTACCACGGACTCCTCGAAGTACACGTTTCAGCATTATTCATTACATTGAATTACTTTTTTTTTGTAATTCATTACCTACTGAGCATTTCTCGGAAGCTGCCGGCTGCTATTGCTTCCTTGACAGTCGGTGAAGGAGTGACTGATGGCTGCTTGATACACTGCTTTTATAGTATCGTCGCGATTCTCCTCAGTCAACAATTTGCATGGGTAACTTTTTCTGAAGGGTCGTGTGCAACGTCATTGTTAACTGCATTTCTTCTACGTGCCTGTGACTCGGCACTAGATATCATCATCTGACCTCTGCCGCTGAATTCTTCTCAGCTGAATATTCATGTCAGCGTGATGCCTCATGTCTCCACTCGATGGTGTTTGGGAAAATTATACCAATTCTGTAACTTCGTTATATCCCCCCCACTTCGGAATACATGTTTTGTCGTTGTCTTGCTGATTTTGCAGGAATGGAATTTGGTTTTGACTGGCGGACCCTCTTCCTTGGGGGTTACTGGTGTTTGCATATTCTGGTCGGGGTGGATCGCAATGTCGATTTTACTAATTTACTTGCACCTTTTCAGTTTCTCTGGTTCCTGCTCCTCTGGTACAGTTTCTCACGGTCCCTGCTGGGGCACTAAATTTTATATAATATTTTCTCGAACGGTCAGTGTGAAGATTATTTGGTCCTCCTAGCGGTTCGCTCAGTCGATCCAAGGTTTAGGTTTGAAGGGAGACAATTTTTCACTTTTAAGACACTTCTTTATTTTCAAGATCTTACACTAATATCTAATAATTTAACTAGTTAAATACTCCCGGCCACTTTCGCTCATAACCCGTCAAAGTAAGATTAGTAAATACTTGAAATACCTTGCGTTGAACTTGAGGCTTCACTCTACCCGAGGTAATGCTCTTATTGAGTGATTTAATTATTATAATTACTCGGTTTTTATTAGTGGCATTGCCGTAGAGGACGGTGGCTGTTTCAAATGAATGGTAGACAGCATAGAACCTTGCGTAAGTCGGTATTGATATTATAAGAGTTAGAGATAATGCCGTGTAAAGAAACTGGCATGAAGTGTTCAGAAAGGAGATTTCAAAGTAAATAGGGCCAGACCAAATTCTGGAATTCTGGAAAAAGAGAAAAGGTCAGATCCTATCGAAGTCTTTCAAGATGTGGAGCGCAACCACTCCGATTTACCGTTATATGGAATCAATATGGTTGGTGTTGGTATTGGTATTGATATTGACATTAAAGCAGTGTACACTTTTTTAAACAGGGTGATCAATGAAACAAATATATAGAAATAAAAAATCATATAAAAATTCTCCTTATTTTCCAAATCCTTAACCTCCTAATGAACTATAACCTGTGATTAAGATCTGACAGGAAGCGTGTTAAAACTTATTTCAATGCTACTGATTCACCCAGCGTGTATCCTCTTTCTGTAAGGCGTCATACAGGGTGTTTCTTCTGAGTTTCTAGTATATGCAATGACTCTTTGCTATTTAAATAAATAGGCATTAACGGGGTCGGCTGATAAGTTTTGTAGCTGTTCATTGCTGTTCAAAAATTTGTCAAAACTACTCTGACTAATGCCACAGAGCTGTAACGCACATTAATATATCGAGTTCGTTTTACAAAATGGTAGTATTGATTTTTTTACGTCGATTATTTCGTTTTGAATACCAAAGATACTTGAAGAAGAAAATTAAGGAAAATTATTTGTGAATGAGAAGAAAGAAGAAATATAAATGTCGCCTGTAGGTGATTTTTTTTCACCTTACTGACAAACCAAAAGCAAAATTTTCGATGATTTAAATTGTCTTAAATAAACTTTTACAAAAAGCATTTCTCCAATTTTCCACCGGGAATATCCGGAGCCACTAAGCCTTGCTTCACCTGTTTCAATATTTACGTTTAATTTAGGCATTTCCCTGTAAACACTTAAAATTAAAAACTTAATAATCTTTAAATCTTGTTTTCCACAGTATTTCTAATGAACATAAATACTCCAGACATCAAATTGAGGCAATTTTGAGGATGCAGTAAAAGTTTGCATTAATCCCTAAAGTACTTCGATGGTAATCCCATCCTGCAATTACGTCTACCTATAAATTCTATGAGGGCATACACAACTCTGTATCACTCCAACTACTTGACAGCTGCAAAAACAATCGATTGTTGTGGTCATTTTGTGCAAAACTTCGCCCTTAAAAGTTGCCCGGTTGTTTGCAGCATTCACAAGTTTCGTTTTTCTTTAATTCAAACATTTTGAGGGGGCAAAAAGCCAAAGCAAATAGTTTGGAAAAGGGAAAAAAACACGTTCTAGTAGTGATGAGGATAACCGTAGACCAGAAGAACAATTTTCGGCTTCAAGTGCGGTTACCTAAATCAAATAGAAAACTTTCAGCATTCATTCTTCCGCTGCAACAATCTTAGAGTTTGCAGCATTCAGATAACTCCCATCTACTGATAGCGCAGACTTTGGCTATGTTTGCGTTGTATTGAAGTTTGCCCGTAGTCACATTTCTTAATCAAAACCTATTGGTTTCCCATTCATCTTGGAAGAGTTCACTAGTTCTCAGCAGCAGTATTTGCAGGAAACTCCTAAATCTTACCTTTCTGCAAAGCGTGTTATATGTATACTAATTGGGAACGAACAAAAGCGGACTCCGTATTGGGTTCGCATGGTGAGATACAAGGTGTCCCGAGGTGACGGAAAAATAAATTGCAGACTTGTAACTTCTCCCAGTTAAGCCAGGTTCGATGGGGAAATTAATTTCGGTAAGAAATTAATAAACTACGGTTGAAAATGATTCTGCAGGCCGAAGTAAGCCCTAACACAACCATAAATTTACGATTAATTAAGTTCCTTGGGGCTTATTCACGAAAACGACTGTGCACAGAGCCTTACAGCCCATTCCAAATGAAGCACTTTCCGAGGGTTCACTACAGATAAAGCAAGTCGGGGATGTGTATGTTCTTCGATAGAGTATAGTGCATGTAGTTGTGTACAGACATCCGCACACGAGTCTATCTAATCACATTTCCTGTACAAACCAGGTACTTAAGGTGAACTTAAAGTTACCTTCTTCTACAGTAAAGGCACGGCAGACTGGAGCCGACGCCGACGGGCGCATTGAAATGATACTGAAACGATTGAGTATGAAAATTTAAAAAGGTGCTTCCTGGTCGGGATCCTGCAGGATCCGGTAAGAGAAAGTCGGCTCAAACGTTCTCTCAATTAAAATTTCAGACTAAACGGCACTTGGAAGAAGACACCTTTTCTTTGCACCACCTAGAAGTTGCCCTTTAGCTGCTGTCGCCCAAAACGGTTATGACTTGGAGAAATGTTAAGAGCCCAAGTTAAATTTTGTGATTTTTGCTCCCTTTTTGAGGCATTTCAACATAAATGTCCTGACAGTCAGGTAACTCCGTGACTGTGTACTTCGTGTGTTTCTAAAGGGAACAGGCGCGTGCTACACTTCAGCTCCGGATGCTGCACGACGATGATGGCGATAATAATGACTATATTTGAATTTCATGGGCTTTTAGTGTTGCCTCTTAGCACATTTACGTTCTATGGCAATCAAGACTGGTGCTTTCTTAAAATCAACGGCCTCGCCTTGATAAGCACTTTCTAGTGTTAAATGGAGTTTAAGTCACTTATCAAGTGGCAAAAAGTTGCAAATTTCATTTAATTCCTTCGTAATAAGTTCCCGCGAATGAAGAGCAGAAGTCGAGAATTTTAAATGAGACGAGTGAGTACCTACCACTCTACTATGGCTCTTGACTAAGTTGGCAAATTATTATAATTCGTGCATATTAGTGACCTTTTAAATTTTTTGCAGAAAGGGGGGGGGGCGGTGAGATGATTCAGTTTTTATCGAAAAATTGGAAAATTTCACTTCTAGACTTTTTATTGCCTCCATTTTTACTTATTTTTACGGTCCGATTCCAAGTGCATTTCCCTGTAGTTTTTACTTCTAACGGAATTCTTTAACAGTGTCAACAAGTTTAAAAAGAGATTTTATCCCATTCCATCCCATTTTTAGGCTCATATAGCTTCCGGAAAATGAAAACAGAAAGTAGTTAGCCTTTAATCTTAATGCTATACTTCATACTACTATATTATGATCACTAGGAGTGTGTTTTGCAGGTGAAAAGTCAACAGAGTTACAAATAGGAGATCACAGTGCAAAATTAGTGCAGAAAAGTTAACCAGCGAGCCAATCCTTTACAAGAAGAAGGAAATTTTTTCTCATAGCTCCAACTCTGAAATGAAATGAAAATTTACTTGAAACTCTCAATTCAAAAGAGCCAAAAATAAAGCCATATCTGCCTTATACTATTGTTAAAGGCTTTGAAAAAACTTTGGGTACCAAGCTAAAAATGATTTTATGGTTATGTATGGCTATTATAAGACCCATGGTCATCTACGCTGCGTTAAAACTATAGCAACACAAAAGACAATGCAAAAAAGCTTACAAAAGACTCAAAGGTTAACTTGTTTTGGAGCTCTGGAAGTTTTGCTTAACGTTCTTCCCTTACATCTTCAAGTAAAAAAGGAGGCAGCGCTCAGTGCGAACAGGCTTCTAACACTGAATCTTCTACAACCAACCGCATAACTTGATCCACGAGTGGTCCTACAATTGAAAGGAGCGGCACACTTAGTTGGTGTGCGGATATATATTTAAGATGTGTGGTAAAGTAGGAGCGGGTATTTTTGGAACCAACTCCCGCACCAACAATTTTACAAGTCAAAATATTTAAAATAGAGCACTTTGCCCGCGCAATCCTTAGCAAGGCCTATAACTATTTTGTAGTCTATCAAAAAGGGGGAGCCCTTTGTGGACATGAGAAAAAAGGTAATTCCCACATTTAATTGTAAGTTATATAGGAGGGATAAAATTGACTTGAACTATTTATTCTACTGAGAAGTTAGAAACTGATCCAAAAAAAGTGGGCTATACCTCGGTATATCCGCAATGAAAATGTAGGCTGACAGAGTGATTACCTTGGAGTAATATAACAAAATTTTTGAATTGACTCAGTTAATTAGTTCGAAATATTTTGAAGAGCAAAAAATTCAGATTGAATTAAATAAAAGCATACACCAATTAATAGAAAACTCCAGAAACATTGACCGCCATTATAAGTGGAAAAGGTATTATTTACGAATTATAGTAATGAATGTTTCAGAAACTTTCATAATATCTGCATCACAAAAAGTCAACGTTAATAGCTTAAACTGTGTTACTTTTAAGTAAATCCAGTACACATTTCAAAGAGTTCCTCTGAAAGAAAAAAAAACTCACTTCATTTGAAGTGCGATAAAAACTTTAATTTTCCTTGCGAACTTTAAGGAACCAACGGAGCAGAAGGCAAACACTTTCATTAACTTTGCTCCTGAATTCAGCATCCAGCGCTTTGATCTCCTGATTAATCACTCTTTCTACATTTTGCAGGAAGTAGGAGAGGGCTCTGGCAGAGGTCGAAACAAGCTGTCGCGCCACCACATGCTGCACCAAACTTAACTTTGGAGCAAGCCGTGTTCTGTTTATCAATGAAGGACTCTTTGGATGCCCGCAAGTGTTGTAGACTAACAGACTATTTCAGGGAGGAAATCGATGAGCACAATTAATTAGAATTAGAATTGGGTTGAAATTGGTGGTGGGAAAAGTGTGCGGTGCAAGAGGTGGAAGAACATCATCCCGTTCGAACTATGAGGGTTGTTGATTGCGTCTAATATCCCCTAAGACACGAAAGGATTAGGCGGTCTTATCTGAAATCCCAGTACTCACTTTACAGCATGATGTATTGTCAGTGAATTTGTGGATTATCTTACTCTCGGGGACGTTTATTAGCATCACTATTGTCAGCGATGCAGTCATTATCATCATTTGAGTTTCCCCTTTGTCAAATCATTCAGTTGCCGTGGGGGTTGTAAGGCCTATGGTATTTCGTATTCGTAACGTGACAGGAAAACCGTAGGGCATGCAATTGAGCGCTAACTAATGACAAATTTGATTCAACCATCAATTCAGGATGTTGTACGGGAAGGACTCGCCATTGGCAGGAAAATGAAACGTTCTTTGTACTTTACTAATTGCCTCGATGGAACGTAATTTGTCCTCTTTCCGTCACAAACCCACTTTAGAATTCTTCAAAAGCACGTCCTTGTTCCTTTGATCTTTTGGCAAATTATGTCCCTATATCCATCTCCTTGCCTTTTTCAATTGCTTCGCATCCTTAGCAATTTCCGGATGTCTTATATTCCTGTTTCTGCCGTCTCCAGTTCAAGTTTGAAACTTTCTGCCAGCAATCTGGCACAGCTTTTCATTCTTTTGTTCTGGCACTTTGACTACTTAAATATTAATAACATTACACGTTGTTGCAGGCGGGTGGCGGGCGGCCGGCGCAACGCAACGAACAACTTTCTACTTAGCTACAATAAATTTAACACGAAATTGATTTAATTTTCTTCTTTGGGTACCTATTTGTGCTCCGCCTTTACTCGGGCACGCAGCGGGCGCCATTTAACAGCATTCAAAAAACCCTACATTTCTGCCATTATTGTTGCCTTCGTTGCTTTAGTTTTGCAACACTTAACCCTAAAATTGCTTTCATTTTGAGGGCTTCGTTCGTGCTTTTGAAGCGCTTGCCGCACTCTTTGTTTGCTTTCTATTTCATTATTGCATTTCTTTGGATTTCTACAATTTAATCAAGTACTTCGGCTGGCATGCTTAATAACAATAGGAAGAAGTCGCTTTGTCCTCAAATTTCGTGTCGTGAATCGTAATGAGGAACTATCAACATTCGACCAAAGTTTTCAGGACTTAGGCACTTGTTTCGTTTCTAATAAATGAAAGTTTAACTATAAGTGGCACGCAAAATAACCCAATAATCTCGCATGCTATCAGTGGGAAAACTTATCTAAATCGCTTCCACTTAACTTTTTATGAATCTTTTTTGCCACTTTAAGTGCGCAGGTGTGAACAAACTTTCTTAATCTCTTTTCAGTTTCCAGTGAATTATGAAAGTATCGCAATATTTTCAAGCCTTAAATTGACTGATATATAATTTAATTAAACGTCCGTCTTATAAGGCATCTTTTATTAAATTATTGATTACTTTCAATTCGATTTTGATTTATGTAAACTTACATTTACTTCAAATCGAACATATCCTCGTCGGATTTCGGATTTCGTCAATATTCAAAACACAGGGGATATCCTTTTATGCCACAGAGCACAACCTTGATGGGAAAGAAATTACGGTGCTGTAATTAAATTCATAATATCTTCACTGGACCTGCAGATATATTTTCACGGATAATCCTTAATGAAATAATGTGCTAGTCAAAACTTTGCTAAGAGTCTAGTAAAATAAGCCCCAAATATTTGTACACCGGATAGGCTTTACCGTGTAGAGCAACTTTTAAGGTTGATTAACTCTCTGAAATTTTGATGTACAGATTTTAATCTTACTGATGGATCATAAAAACCAATTTAAATTTTTTTTTAACATCAAAGAAAAATAAATAAATCCTATTTTCCAGCGAATTGTTCCAAGGATTCCATTAATAGAAGTGGCGCATTTAATTCTTGGACTCATTTAAAAGGAAAAAATTCCGGGAATTTTGTTCAGTCCACATGAATTGATTCTCGGAAATGTTTTATAATTTCCTGCTGGAAATAAATGATCAGATTACACTGTCTCTAGTCTCTAGTTCTAGCAGTATCTATTTGAAATCGGCTACCGTCAGGACTTGTAGGACTAAAAACCCGAGATGCCCTTCGATCACAAACGAAATCCACTAGGCAATGGCTGAGCGTGTTTTGATTTATCGGCAGTATAAAAAAAGAACGTGAGATGTAGAAATTCTTAAAAGATACAAATTAGTACGTAATAAGGTCAACTCTATGATATGTTCCTCAAAAAGAGACCATTAACTTCGTGCATAAATTCGATACTGCTCTACCAGCAAAGAAATTGTAGAATAATATTAGATCTCTAGGAATATATGGCTGTGATAAACCCAGCGGTTGGGCTTGATACCAACTCTTTTCTTTCTCAGACTACTGGTCCTAATGGACAGCCTCCAAGATTTCTTAGAACTAATTGCACAACCTTTAGTTAACCCCTCTTACATTTATTTAATCATGGTGTCACTACACCTGAATTCCCTTTCCCATTGAAATATGCTCTAATAATTCCTATGCCTAAAAACGTAAATGCAGCTGAACTCAGTGATTTTCGAACAATTCGTAGTCTTAATTACTTGTCCAAAGTTTTCGAGAGAATTGTTCATTATCAAGCAATGATATTTCTTGAGGATCGTGTATTGCTATCAAAGTGGCAATCTGGCTTTAGATCTGGACATAGTTGTGAAACTGCTCTTATTAAGATAACTTCGGACGTGTATGCTGCTCTTGATAACACACCAATTGACTCTGCTTGTAATTCTTGACTTCCTTCCGTAAAGCATTCGACTCTGTTCATTATAACATTTTCTTATCAAAACTCACAACAGAAGGAAGAAGAAGAATACGTCAATTGAGTAGCGCCTAGTCAGCTCCGTGAATTTTATTCAGTAAAGCGACTCTCCGTAAATTTTATTATATCCTGCTCTGTTGTTATTAAGTTTTTCGTGAGCCGGATAACCTTTTTCTCTTTTTGGAAATTTAAGCCTGTTACATTTTTCTATCGAGTTTGTCCGCAACGGTTACTTATAGGGTTGGACGCGACAGCGACAGGGCCCATAACAATTCCTCTTCGAATAACAGTTCGTCAACAATACAACCTCGCAGTGTTACGGCCCAATCTACGTCACTTGATACGTGGGTCTTGATTGTACAGCTGTAGAGCAGTTTGATGAAGAAACCTCTTTAGAATGGTTTAAGTAGCGAATTTTGGAAAAAATTAATGGCACCATCAAATCTCCATCTTCAAAAATTGTTGCTCTGTAAGATAAATTCATCTTTTTGTACAGAGGAGATTGAGGAAATCCAGAGGTGTCTACAATTGACTGACGTCATAGTGCGTAGAGTACTTTTTAGGGCTAATGAAAATGTTCGTAAGTTTGGTAAAAATCTCCCACCAGTCGTTAATTATTACCTATCGCTATGCTATGATGTTTTTCGTATTAAACCCAGGTTAGGGGCTAATCTAGGTGCCCCAATTGTAATTCCCTGTAAACAGAACCGAAAATTATGAAATACAAAGCATTCCTGGCCGAACCGAAACAATCGATTCGAAGCAGATATATGTATTTTACTCCATCTGAACTGGAGCAAATAAAATGGTTAAATTCGGTTTTTGTTTATTCGGTGCTCCTAAACACACATGGAAGAAAATCATCCAGTTGGTGTATGCGCTCATATATTATTATTTAAATAAATACCAATGTACATATAAGTCCGCTTTAATTGCATGCATATTAAAATTCCAGCTAACGATGTTATTGATATTTAACGTCACGAACACATTCGGGATTTGTTAGCGTTAATTGGCGCATGTGAGCAAATAAATAGCTAACACGTAAGCTCTAATTTGGTAGTGGTGGGGAGAGTACCGGAGAAATACGCAAAATTCGACCCAAAAATTAATTAGCTCGGGGCATTTGTTTGCTTGACGTAATAATTCACCTCAATTCAGGAAATAAATTAAATTTCACAAGGACTAACCACATTTTGCGGTTTGTAATTTGCAGTGCACGTTCAGAGCCAGAATTACTGTAGTATTGTTCTCGAATTTAATAAATTTCCCTCATTATGTGGCTTCGGAAAATTTCGGCCCATTTCTAGTGTTTTCCTTAACTCATGCTCATATGCGGTCGTGTCACTTACCCTCCTCTCCACAGAATACTGTTTGATAAACCTGAGAAGACAGGAATGCAAAATACCTTTTGTATAAGATATAAAAACTAATATTGTACCATAAAAGCTCGGTGATGGAAGAATTCGCACAAGGTTTATTCTGTTCAGAGCACTGAAACATACCCTCAAGTGCATGGCAAACGCGTCGCCAGGATTTGAAAAGAAGGTGAAAAATGGGAACAGAAAGGACCAACAAAAGATATCAAGAAGACTGTCGAATGCAGCCAGCTTTCCCGCATTTGTGTAGAAAAGCTCCGGAGACATGTTATTAAATTTTCTGTCAGTCAGCAGAAGAGAATTGCTGTTGCTCAGTCAGACCTTATGACTACTCTTAAATGGTTGTTGCTCTAAAAAAAAATAACAAGGAACGTAGTTGCACAAACGATGCACAAAAACATCATATCGACGTGTATAACACGGACCTTGTAGTTACGGTGAAGCTACAGAAAGGTCCTGGATCCTGGAACGTCAGCTACATATGAAAGAGAGTATTCAATTTGCGATTCTGGAGGTGCTTACTGGCAGGTGAAATCGTACGAAAGGAGATAATTGAAAAGATGTAGAATTTTTGTGTGGATCAACTCATTTTCAATAAAATCAGAAAAATGAAAACGTAATTGACCACCTGACTTTATGTCGGATATGCTGAAGGTAGCAAAATATTAAAATGTCTTTCCGGATGAAATACATTCTGATTTGTACTCTTGTATACTCATCGGACCTGGACTGGACGAAACAATATTTCAATACTTTGTTCGAATGAAGTACACAAATTTTTGCAAAAATTTCATCAACGTGAAAACTGAAGCGTAATCCACATCTGTACTTAATTAAAGATACTGCGCTCATGTAATTTTATGAATTATATTCGAGAGTAATGAGTATGGGAGGAGGAACATATAATTTCCCGAATTTATTCGTTTTGGCAGATTTTCTTTCAATGTACATTTTTTGGAACATGAACAGTACTTAAAAGGTTGCATATAAAAAAACTATAGCTTTCGCCCAACCATTAAGAGCCATAGTGAAGCAACTTATTTGTTTATTGGTAATGATGTTGCAAATTAATCGATTTTCTTATTTATGAAGATTTGGAGCCACACAATCGTTGCAATACCCAGTGGTTTCTGGTTCTCAATCTCTTATTAACAGAGAAACATAGACCGTCAATAGAAGTCAGTGAAATTCATACTCTGTCCAAAGCTGTGTATTTGAAATCTAATGATATTGGATTGGATTGCAATAGATGAAGCATGACATAGAAAGTTTGACCAAATATACTGAAGTTTGGTATTAATATTGAAGCATAATTGTATTGATAGGTAAAATACGAAACGAAAGGCTTGTAAGGCATGTCTAAGGTCACAATTCCTTTGCATACATATCGAAAGTTTCACAAAAAGATAACGTATTGGCTTAATTCCAAAAAAAGATATAAGTATTGTCAGGGGCTATAAGCGTATGCCCCACTCCCACTGAAGCCTTGTAGGTGCTGCTGAATCTTTTGTCGTTTTAGTTGCAAGTTGAAAAGAGAGGCTCAGATTGCAACGAAATAAAGCGAAGCATCCTTCCAATAAGGCCCGATGGAGTGCTATATGGATGGGTCGAAATGAAAAACGCATCGGACCTCGTGCTTTAACAGGTCAAAAGGTGATTTCCTTGTAAATGTTGAGCGTTCAACTTCTCCACCCTCTACTCTAACTGCTGAATTCGGCACGCTTATACGCGAAAATTCATGTTTTACCCTAAGTTTCAATTCGAAAAATATTTAATTTTTCATCTCCACCTCCTGCGCCTCCACCTCCTGCGTGGACTTTTGGACTTTTGGAGGACTTTTCCGCCCCCCAGCCAAACACCTTTTTAGTGTTGTCCGAGGTCATCCCCACTCTCTCCATCCTATTTTTATTTTTATAAAGTGAAGGCATAAAATGAATATTGATGAACATTGGCTGGAGAAATGTACCATATTGTTCCCAGGCCTCAGGTGGACGATTTTCACTGATAGCTTCTGTATTTTCTAAGACGGCCTCATCTATAATATCTTCGACCATGTCAAAAGAACGCAAAGCCCAGAATATGAACAAATTTCAAGGAAATTCTTTAATTCAACCAAGTTTTCGAAAAAAATTGAATATCCCCCGTACTAATGGGTTGAAGAGTTCTTCTTAAAAATCGCTTTCTTTCTGTTCCCAATGATCGATTCTTGTATAGTGTTAATGTAGAGCTTACTACCTATACTTCTAACCACTCCGAAAACGAATTGGTGTCTATTTTGGGCCACTCACCAGACCAATTTTGGGTCAATGGTTTCATATGCACTATTCCGAGGTGACACGTATACGCCATGCCTGCATGATTTTTGGATAAGCTGAAGAAGGATTCAATACTCGGTTGTCCCATAATAGACATCATTTTGAAAAGATATCTTCTTCGTGCAAATTAAAAGAGGGTCAAAGGTATTCTTTAAATGCATATCTACACTTTGAGGTCATCCCCTTAACGCTCGGCTTAGAAGTTGGAAAATGTCGAGTCTTTTGTAATCAGATTTCCTATGACTTTTGCATCAATGATTGGTTTTGCCATGGATTCGAACATTAGTACTTCATCTCTATGTTAATCTTCATCCGATTCGGCAGACCCGTCGCGGTAGTCAACTTAAAGCATCAGCATTACTCTGGTATTTTCCCAGACGGTGGACGATGTTGTTATAAACACCAAGAAAAATTCTTCTTTGGAACAACGTGTTCAGTATCACATCTGGCTGTTGTTCGATTACACATGACATTAGTAAATAGTCGTTCATTATAAGGCCATCTTTACGCCCAGGTTTGGAAAGCGTTCGTGAGTAGAAAGCCACTGGTTTTTCTGATCCATTATTCGTTATGCATAACATTGTCACATGTGACAAAAAGGTGCCGAGTCCATATGTTGGGGCATCACACATCAATGATATCGGAAAGTGATCCATCGAAATGAATTAGGAAACTATTTGACGATAGGCCCTATCGTATCGAATGCTTCTTAACGCAGACGATTCCATCGTCATTTACTAGTTTTGTTCAGTAAGCCATGTAAGGGCTCCGTCGCGGAAGCTGATAGTTTATACCTGGCCATCATTACAATTTCTATCTGCCTTCTACGGCATATGACAACTTCTTTGTCAGAAACTTTCTATTTGCTCCCTTTCGCTAACATAGTATTGATAGGAAATCTAGATAAACCTTTCGGTTGCTAAGATCTAATAATTCCAGTTTATTTCGGCCGACGATTAAAGTGGAACAGATTTTCCCTTAACCTATCATGTTTTAATTACATAATTTCCACTTTTTCCACTAAAAGCTTATGTGGTTTGGAATTTCATAAATTGCAATTACTTGCCTAACAGCACAGTTTTAAAGACTTGAGAGAAATTTGCGGTTAAATGAAACAATCTTCCTGACAAAAACCACAAAATTACACAAAGTTTGCTTTTATTGCAGCAGAAAATGAAATCCTTTTGTGGAAAGAATTTAATAATTTTAGAAGGCCTTCACACATAGTTATGGTCTCTCTCACACGGAATATGTGATCAACAAACAATAGCCATTTCGAGTACAAAACCCTCCCGGATAGGCTCAAATTCACTTATATTGTAGCGAAACGGAACCCACAAAATCATTACGACACTAAAACAGAATCTTCTGAAAAGCATCTCTTGAAATCCCATTTATTTTTCCAGCAAGACATTTATCTCCACACAAATAAGACACTCAATGTCAGTTCTAAGATATTCAGGGGATGTATCCACCTCGAGGAAAATCATCCCTTCGTCATATCACTCACAGAGACCGGCATCAACCACGTCAGAGGGATATTTGTTTGCAATTAATCATTACTTTCCTTCCTTTCTTTGATAATGGACCCTCGGTCGACTTCTTATGATTATTAATATGTCAAGTGCGTCTTATGCCGTATCCTCCTCTCGACCATAGATATATGGTTGGGTCGTGGGATATGGTACGTACGTACCGTCAGCAGCTATTGTGCAAGATTGATGCTAGTAGAGCGCTCCCGAAATGCGTCCCTTCTGTACTTTTTCAGCCAGGCTTGCGCAATTTATTCTTACTCCCGGCTCCTTCGGGGCGCACTCATCCTCCCCAGGGGTGAATGATGTGTTTTCCAGCATCGTGAAACATAATTACGTGCGAGTATAGTATATCTTGCGGTATTAGATTCTACACATGCTTTGGAAATCAGGCGCCCTGGCTCAGGGCTATATCCGCTTGGATCGGTACTTCTACTATATTTTATTTGCACATAAATTTACGCTAAAATTTCTTTGAGGTGTCGTCTGCCTCTGCCTTTTTCTTGGGTTTCCTGAAAATCGGAAAGGTGAAAATAGGGTCCTTTTATCTGTGCTCCGCAAACGCAAGGCAAACCGAGACAGAGTTATCAAATATTGCCGTCTTTGTGAAGTACCCTCTACCGCTAACGCCTTCACCCGGGGCGTTGTTCCGATGCCGGTGTACCGGAGCCGAGTGGGGGAGGGCGAAGGCATATTTATTTATCATATTTTGGCCTGTACATGGCTCTGACACATGTCCCACTCTTAAGTGTGCTTGCGTTTGTCATTCCAAAAAAAGGAAAATCCCAAATTGACATGTTTATTGCTGGTGCAAATCTGATGGTGTGAACAATCTTCTTCCATTCCAGCACCTTCCGGATGCGGGACCAAAACTGCTGAGTTCTTGAGGAGGGTGGGCGTCCTTGGGTTGCGGAATTCAGCCTTTTTCGCATTTCCACTTCTTTCTGCCTCTGAGAGCTTATCGCTTTCATTTGCAGCTTTTTCCCATAACTTTCACA
>QYTT01079412.1:8542-23156 GCA_006980735.1 Dasypogon diadema
TATGAGGCAGAAGAATTGTGCGCTTTTCCATGAAAGTTGTGGGAAAGCAGGGATGAAAGTGCCGAACCACTTGACTACTGACAGGTGTGCTTTGTTTATAATTCAGTGGGTGTGTTATTTTTACCATCTGAAATATCCGAGGAATGTTTTGTAAAGATGCTTCGGGCTGTTGATGAGGAACTTTTAGATTTGCATTATGAAAATTGAAAAAGTACAAACTTTTCGTTGTTAGTGAATAGTTACAAAAGTGCGGTGTGTAGAAATAATAATTAAATATTCGTAGAAAAAGTAAAGATAATCAAGTAAATAAATTCTCTGCCTATTTTAATAGATATTGGAATTTCGTGAAAATGTCCAGTGACGTCTTCGAAGACTAACATGTGTCTCATATTAGAATTCTTTGTACTTGGCTAATATTATGATGTCCCAAATTCGAAATCCACCAGCATTTAAAAATCACTACAAGTCAGTGGATACAACTTACAAAGGAAATCTATCTTGACTTATAACATATCCTCAGGCCAATTATTGTCGTTTGTTCTCTAACCCTAATGCATAGTGACTTCCTGTTTTTTGGTTAACTTAAATGGGGTCAGTAGCTTGTGTGAGATGCCTATTTAAGTTATTTAATTAAGTGGAATAAAAAAAATGTAAAACGTACAATTTCCAGAAGAATGTAGAAAAGAAAATATTTATCGTTAAATACAAAAGTGCCCAAGGTAAGTGGAACGTTCTTTGTTGAAAAATAATCAAGACGCGAGTGCCTCTGTAACACTGTAACTTGGTAATGCAGAGAGACTTAAGAGCCCCTCTGTGTTTATATTTGGGTACTGTGTCAGTAGTGTGAATCTTACTATCCACCCTGGAGCAATAGAGATGGATCAGGGATTTGGCCAGCGTTAGCTTAGTACCGAACAGTTCATCCAACTGCAGGTCCTTGGAACCAGTAGAAATGATGTTTTAGTGATGCCGAATGACGGTTAGACCAGGCAGCACATGAGTCTGATGTGGTCCTTCAGGTTATTTAGTAGTAAGCAGGAAAAATACCCTCCCCACCGCACAGTAGGCAAATTCGGCAGTCGAAGTGCGATAGCTGATTCGGATGCACCAGGCTGTGTGCAGCATTTTGAATGGAATTTTTGGAATTGGATGGATAAGTGTAGATTATACTGCTAGCTCTCCCTACAAGCACAACCGAATTCTCTCGAAGATAAGCACGTCAAGTACCTATTCACGCCCGGCGAGCCACTCAGCACAACGTCCTCCACCGAGCCCCAGGTTCACTGGCACTCAATTTTCGAAATCGCTTTTCCGTGCTGAGGCGACCAGTTGTCGTCCTTGTGTAGTGTGCGCTATTGTGATGATGATATCCCTAAAGATTATTATCCGGTCTGAAGGTGCCCTAATTCCGAATTTCCGCTGATTGGAACTTTGGAACCTCCTTAAACTGTTCGCATCGTAATTCATTCCAATTGAGCTAGTGAAATCAGAAGCCTTATAAAGATAGGGTTTGGAATTTTTCAGGATGTCAATCAGGTTCTATATCGTCGGAATTATCAAAATCCGATATTCATCACTAATTGTAAGTGTTTAGTTAATATAAAATAACGGTCAGGTAAGAAGTATCCTATTCCTAAGCATGTACACTAACGAAAGACGATATAGTGGAAAAATGGTATTCGAACGAAGGAAATCATTGCGCGTTACAGTGAAATTTCGGTGGATAGGATGGAAAGCAATGGAAGCAGAACGACATCCTTGAAGGGATTTCTCTTAAGGTAGATTGAATTTCAATACGGCTAGACACTGACGGCATAGCTACCTCGTTATCTGGAATAGGAATAACGTTAAGATAAAACCATGTTTTAGAACTAGAACTGTTGATACAAAAGTGGAATTCGGATTGCTTCTGTTTCCCTGCCTTACGATTCCATAGGCTCCTTTTTAAGGAATTAAAGGACTTGATAGATGCTAACAACGCTTACAACAATATCGGTACAAGGTCGGGCAAAAGCATAAACAAGTATATTTACTGAGGTAAATTTTAAGGACTTCACGTCCTGGGATGTGGGAATTTTTTAATAAAAACTTTTTGAGCAGTGCAAAATCATGAAAAAGCTTTTAATATGCAGCTAAGTTTTAGGGTCCACATGAAGCTAAATTTACAGAACCGTCCCCAGTGAAAAGATTAAAATTCAAAATATATTACTCTTACTCCATCCTCGTTGAGCTTATTGTCAATTCTGCACTTACCTTTAGAAAAGGAAAAGAAATAAAATGATAAGTAAAAATAATACAAAAATAATAAATTGATAGTTAAATTTTTCATATTAAAAAGTAGTTACTCAATTACTTTGTAGATGTAGAAAAAATAAAAAAAGTGTAATAGTAAAGCTCAAATGACGAAAATGAATTCAGCAACTATGTTACTTCGCGTAAAGGCAGTCAATATCAATATTATTAAAGTCCCTAAAGGTGTAGCTGCTTGTGGGTTTGTCCGAACTTAAAAAGAACATGATCTTAAAATCTAGGACGACTGAGTATAAAATCTCACTACATCAGATTTTCGTGGATATTAAGGAGAGATATGACATATTATAGATAAGAAAAGTCTTGTTGGCTGTTCTGGCCGTGATGAGAGTTTCTATAATGATCCGTCTTGGCAAAGCACCTGGAATAAGTTCCAGTTAATCAAGAGGCTTAGACAAGGTGATACCAAGCGTGTCTTTGGATGTTGTGGAAATAAAGTTGCCGTCTCCAAGTCAATAAACATCTCATTTCGCGTAACTCGAAGGAAAGCTTACATCCAGTTGCAGCAATCGAAAAAGATCACATTCCTTTTATTTAATTTTCAATGCTGCTGATGGTATCTAATATGGTAAATTCTCTTCAGAATGTTCGCTTAGGTATTAAATGTAATTGACATTTCTGTTGTAAAGAGTAAGCCCTGGGGGCCTCACAAAGCCGACGATATGCAGTAAATTGTTGCATGGCGGCCATGCAAGTCAGAAAATGGTTACTGTAGAACGCAGCAGTAACTTGATATGAATTTTATGCTTCAATAAAAAGGCCTTCACCTTTGTATTACTTGCCAATATTACTCTTTCATTCATTGCAGTAAAAGTCCATATGGAATAAAAATTGAATCCATACGTAAATTTACGATACACGAATATATTACTATCACGACAGTCACCTGAGTTCCATAAAGGCTTACCACCTCTTTCTCTCAATTTGCGCAAAGGTATTATGTGCTTGGGTAATGCAAACTGGACAAATTTTATTTTTTCCCCCCCAGAAAGGTTTTCAATAAGGTCTGAGTCCATCAAATTTACAGTCCTATACCCGGAAAATTCAGGACTACTACAGAATGGAGGCAAAAGGTGAATTTCGTATGTACTTACCTGTGATAATAAATCAAGGGGATGGATGTACACAGTACACATGCATCAGCACATTTTAAAGCTATAAAATTGTTTATCTGAGCGTGAAAGGAAAAAGCTTCAATGTTATGGAAAAATATATAAAATTTGATGATATACGCCTGTTCGAATGAGTAAATGGCGGTCGTCCTTTCTGTATCTCTTTGTCAAACAAGAGGCAGGAGGAAAATTCAGAAAACTACCCAAAGCATACTGTCCTGTATTTCGCTTTGTGTTCCCTTCAACCATGAACAGAAAACGCAAAATAAATGGGATCCACAGATTTTTTCCAACCTTTGCCGTCATTTTCCTTCATTTTTTGCTGTTTGCTAAGATAAATGTTTCGGTGTGCAAAAAGGGAAAAATAAAATGTTTATCCTTGCCTTCAAACCGGTTCACATTACCTTCAAAAGCTTTTGTTGTTCACTATTATGCTCTTTCTTGATCTCTAGGGGCCGGGGGGACCCCGTTCCGCATACCATTTTCTTACATTCCAGGAGGACTTTTTCCTAATAATGTCACCTCCCTTTGTTATTCCAAGTTTCCCGATACTAGTTCCCAGGGGTTTGCCATTTAACTTGAATCCTTAGAGGTGTGTTCTGTTGCAAAATAGGATTTTCAGCTTTGGTGATAGTTGCCAGCTTATAACAAGCTTCCAATTACTAACTTGAGAAAATTCATTCCTACCCCAATTAAAAACTTCCCCAAGTTGCACACTGAGTTAGTTTCCCGGCGAAATGCGAAGAAACGTACATAAATTTTGAGCCTTTCCTGGGAATAATGAAATTTTCCCGGAATAATAATACTAAGAACACTTTTATTGCTTTATTCTTAGTTAGCTCCATCTGGGAACATTACTAATATCGGGAGAATGGTATCATACGGGTTCCGGGGAGGCTTCTGCTCAAACTTCGGAATGAACTTTTTCGTCATATGTGTGAAGACGTTTAAAGGCGAAACGTGGAGCTGCTAATTAAGAAGCGTTAGGGGAAATTAGTGAGTAGTTGTGAAGTACATCATGAGATTCACTAATATCTCAGGAATTTGAAGAACTCATTGTTGAGGCGAAAATTATTTAACGATTAATTTTCAAAATTAACATTTTATAGGAATTTATTGAGCAATCAAAGTCGTATTGAAGAAGCAGAGTTTTCAAAGTTTCCAAATTCAGAATGCGAGTTTTCTTGCATAATTTACGAGTCTGTAAGGAACTATAAGCCGGGAAAGTGTCAAAATTATTGAAACATTATTTCAGAAATAAATATTAATAAGATCCAATTTATTAGATAACTGTTACACATCAGGCAGTCCCTAGTTACTCTGGCAAAGAAAAGCCTTGGTCAAGGCTTCCAAAATATTTGTTCTTAGGGCCGTCGAATTTGAGAAGAAGCAGAAGGAAGACTGAGGTAAGGATATTGTGCAGACTTTCAGCATACTGTCTCACCTCGAGCAAAACTAAATAAATACACTAACACATTTAAAACTACTTAGTCGAAGGATAATTGTTAATCAGAGATTTGAAATAACCGCATTAACTACAAAAGATTGCCCCAAGGTGGGGTGCTGTCCCTTGGTTGGTGGGTTGGTTCAGGTGTTTGAAGTTATATATGATAACCAAAATTCAAGATTATGCACAGGACTTGGTTATTCTTGTAAAGAGAACAAACGATCATCATAAAATTGGTTGACTCGTAGCCCTACCAGGAAAAGGTAATATTAATTTCCTTTAGAAAGGAGAAAGGAGAAAACGTAATATGAGAACTCCAAGGATTTCCATAGGGTTCTCAGAAGAAGTCAAAAGCGAGGTATTCATATCCAAAAGAGGTATTGGCTCAAAAGTCATAAAAGCTATATCTGGTGTGCCCCAGAGAAGTGATCTTGGTCCCCTTATTATTTTTATTCTATCTATTGATGATATTGTGGGCCTTTGGCAGTATTCCAGAGTTGTAATTTATGCTGATGATTATGAAGATCTTTTCATTTATTAGTGATATCAGTGACTCCGCTTCTCTTAAGATGGACTTAAACATATGTTATGCTTAGTACAGCATAAATAAATGTAAGGTAATGTAGTTATCTAGTAATATTACTCCTCGCGTGCAATTTGTTAATGATTTATGTGTGATTCGTGATCCTCTAGCTTCCAAAATACACTAACGTTATGTAACTCGTTCGTCAGACCACTGCTTGAGTATGCATATCAAGTCTGGAACCCTTTCTATACTGTCCGAATAGGCCGAATAGGGTCCGTTCAGCGTAACTCCTCCACATTTTTACTCAGAGATGGAATAGCCTATGAATCTTCTACCTTATCAAGAACGGCTTACGCTGGTCAATTTGAGTTTCTTGGAAAAGCGATGTAGAGTTATTGACATTGTCTTCATGCACCAGTTACAAAGATTTAATATGGCCTCTTCGGAACCCCGAGGAAAACTGTCTTTTTGAGTTAATAGCCATAATCTGGGAAGGGGCTTTCTTTTAGATGTCAACTCATCCAAAACTAGCTATGCGAAGCATGAATATATTAACCGCATGTGCATAATAGTTAATTGCGTTATGGAGCATTTTAGTTTTCTCGAGATTGAACTAAGACAGCAACCTGGTTATCCTGATACTAGAAAATAATACTAGAAACGCGGACGAAATTGCAAGATATTTTGTTGATGTCCTCACCAATCAAGTCACTATAATCCAACGTTTATCACCATCCAATAATAGGAACAAATTTCTTCCTCAACAAATCCACTCAACAACTATGGAAGGGCTGGAGAGACCACAGAGAATGTTTTTCACTCAGTCCAACTGGATTCGCTCGGAGTGTATGATTGGAGAAAGGCAGGGATGACGCTAATATATTATACTGAAAGATGAAAGTGTTTGATTTTCGGGCTGGCGCAGAATGGACAAAGGCTGAGCAGTGGGATTTTGGGATCCAAGGGATAACAAAGTGGTAAATCTAACAGAATTGGCAAAAGCTTTGTAGATGCATTTCTAGTACTACCGGTTACCAAGAAATGATTAAAACGAATAGGGAAGTATACCAATGTTTTGGAGGAACTCAGCAAATAAAACAAAGTAAATTTTTTCTGGATGTTGGAACTTTCTGATATTAAAGGTAATAAAAGTGAACTTTTCCAGATCTCGCCAGGCTCTTGTGATTGGTATTGTTAGCCTAGTTATTTTTTTTTTTGAGGTGTTGCCTAAGCTCAGGGGACACCCCTATGATGCTCACAGCACAGCTTAGGCGGAAGGAAATTTGGGAAGGGGAGATTGGGAAATTTTAACCTGACAAATGTTGCAAGTGAGCCACAATTTTTGGCATGAAATTTGTACTGTGCAACATCCCAGTGGCTTCACAAGTCCAATTCTTGTCAGTAGAATTGCCTCAACCACTGATACCCAGGAAAATCGCCATGTCCTGTGCGGGATTCGAACCCACGCCAACAGGGAAGAAACTCTATGGACGTGCGCTTCAGCCCACTCGAACACCGGCAATTGGAAAATTTGAGCGCATTGCTTATTTGTGAAATATATGAAAAAAAAGCGAAGGAAGTTAACATTGAAAATGCGGACTATATACAAGGTTTAAGAAAATTCAGTTTTACATTCTAGACGAAAGTCCTAGGTTGTCACAGACCAGAAGATTTTCACCTCTTTCAAATATGAAGTAAGTAAATTTTTTATGTAACTCATGACAACAAAAAGGTCAGACTTGCTCTCCTTTTAATTTTCAATGCACATTTCCAGTGATGAATCAATAAATATTTCTTTATCCTTTGAATAGACCTGTATCCAATACAAAAGTACCCCTTTGTAAAATTTCAATCAGATTCCATTTTCTCATTTATCCATTCTATTTAATCCCAATTCAGTTTTCAATTTGTTTCTCTGCCATTTTTCTGTATTCGTATTCCATTTAAGTTTCAATCGCACAATTTCAATTACGCTTCAATTAAACTCGATTCCAGAGTAGTGATAACTGAATTTCTGGAAGAATCTCTTCCTATTTGAATGTTTAAATGGATTACAAAAGCCTAGAGAAAGGTCAGTGAGGAATTTTTTTTTGGGTAAAAGAAATGTTAGTTGGAAACATGAAGGAGTTCATTTCTGTCTTTGAGCTGAGAAATTTTTTATAATGTCTATGTACTCCCATGGTAAAATTAATTAAGTCAAGTTATTTTTTCCAATTTGTTAAAAAAGACGATCGTCTCAATTAAAATAGAAATAAAATTTATCGATACGTAAATGAGTGGGATTCTTACGTCATGCTTCCAAATCACCACGAGAAGACATTTTCTAGTCACCCAGATGAAGACAAATTTCATTTGGAAGACATTCCATTTCGGCATCCCTATTTTTTGCGAAAGATGTTATAAAGTGCAGGAAACACCCTGCAATGTCCAACAAAGATATAACTGCAGCAAGTACCGGATATTGAATCTACTAAACCGGAAGATAAAGATTTCATCAAGTCGTATCCAAGATGATCTTATCGACAAGATAAAATGCTATCGTCTGCTCAACTTCAGTGGCACTTAGCAAAATCGAAGGGAGACGGATAGTAAACCTGAAAAACTGGAATTACCCAGAAAAGCCGGTAAACCGTTTTCAGAATCCTGTGTGGTAGCTGAAAGCTGGCTAAAATACACCACACAAAGTTCTTTGACGTCAGGTTCAACTTCTAATAAACATTAAACATCCAGGAACAATTCAGTCCATAGTGCTGGTATCCAAGAAGGAAAATCAGGATATGACCCGCAAACTCCTTTTCGGGAGCAATTGCAGTCTAATATACCCATCCTCATACCACTGTCTGCATCCCATATAACGATTACAGTCAAGAACAAACAGGCACACACAGACGGGTTAATCTGGAGATACAGATGTAAGTCTCCCGACTAAAACTTATTTAATATAAGGCAGAAGCTGGAAGTTGTTATCTGTAGCCCTCCTGTTGCCCAACTCTCTCTCTCTCACTCTCTCTCTGTCTTTGTGTAAACTTTATCCCGTGGAAAGTTTCGGAAGCGAATAAAGGAGGAGAAAGAGTGGGTCGAATGTCCTTTGAGGTGCTGTGGATATGTTTGCGGCTTCTCTTACGGCACTGGAGGCGACGACGAATCCGATAGCAGTTACTGACAGTAATTGCAGCTAAGTAAGGATAATGATGCCGACTTAAAATTTAACATCCTCTCAAGGACTAATGGAATTGAATTTCTCAAAGTTTTCCCTTCTAATGTAAAAGGACTTTTTACGTTTGCAAGCAGTCACTAGTATTAATTACCGTAGCGAGGAAAGGCTTTGTTACATCATCTTCTCAGCCTTTTGTTTTGATCAAAATGTGATGAAAGGAAACTCTGAAATAGACAGCGCCTTGCAAGGACCTTAGGAGTGGGTATCATTTAATTAAATTAAAATGCGATAGCAAGGAAAATCTTGAATTGTGTAGTGCATGCACCCAAAATATGGTGGAACAGATGTGTATAGCATATTTTCGATATTAATATGTGGCTAGAATAGAGTGAGATTTTATCATGCTTTTATAGATTTCCTTCGTTTCGTAATTCACAATTTAATCTAGAGTTAGGGGTACGTATTTTTTAAATATTTTACCAGCTGAAGGAGGTCCAGTGATATCGCATAAGTTGGCACTAAGGTGAGAGGTACCGTCAAATGGGGCGAGTTCGGACAAAAGTTCTAAGAGATATATCATTCATAATTAATTATTGAATATGTAAAATGTATGGCTGCAAGAAATGACTGCTTTCCAGTAAAATACATTCCCGAAATATGCGAACCGTAATTTACCCTTGTTCCCTTTAGAAGTTGCCTTCTTCGCGCCAGTGAAAAAATGTTGGCGAGAAGTTTTACTCGAATGCAAAAAGATGGATTGACATGCGGCGAAAACATTTCCAAAGAATAAGTTCCCAATGCTCTTCAAAAGGCTTCTGGAATAAATTGGGAATAACTCTAAGTAAAGTGTATTGGCTGGATTCCGGAAGAGTAGGATACATCCACTACCTTGCGAAAAAGTTCTGGAACGACTTCCTGCAAGTCAAAGTTTGAACAACAAAGTTGGGATAGTATTTAATATAATGGAGTCTTTTGTCTCAGTTTCCAAAATCTTCGATGAGAAGGCGAAACAAATGTTTTGACACCACGAAGAAAAAAACTGAACATCGTTCCTGAGTCCAGCGTCTCAGCTTCAGAAGTTTCAGATGAAGCTGTGACCAGTACGTCCCATAAGGAAACGGCTTCGAAAGCTCCAAAGCAATACGAACAGAGTGACTACAATAGAAACTCCTTTTTTGTTTTCTTATTGTTTATGTATTTAAGTGTACTTATGCTTATTTCGTCACGTTTATAAAAATTTGGTTGATTGCTTCTGTTTAATTTAACCCTGTCCTTCATTCTAAATTACCAGAAAAATAAAAATTCAATGTAGGGTGCGGTATTTTATTGGATCCCTTTCCTTCTGTCCGCACTCGTCCAAACTTTACTCTTTTAAAAAAGCAACACGTAAAATGATTTGCTTTAAAGACAATAACGAGAATCATTGTAATATGCATGCCTTGTGATATTTTTTAATGAAGACCTAAACCTGAGTAAAGGAAGTAAATTCCGTCCGAATTCGCCCCATTTGACGGTACATTATACGAGGCTCCAAATTCTTACCAAGAGTAGACATGCTGTGCAGAAATTATAGAGAGAAAGAGCGCCTAAAAGTGTCAAGGCAATAAAAAGCAGCAAAAAAGTCTAGGCACAATCTTTTGGGTCAAATAATAAAATACTATAGGCGTCTTTGTGGGCAAATTCAATTTAAACACAATGGGTGAAAATGCATCACATACATTTTAATCAAAGTGTTATTTTGTTGCACGATAACACTCTCTTGCATGCTGCTGCAGTATGAACAGATTTGGCAGATTTGAAGAAATAAAAATCTTCAATGTAAGCACACTTTTTTTTTCGTTTCCGATTATCCTCAGAGTTTTCCTCTAAAACAATCTCAGACAGTCTATGTATCTTCATTTTGATCGTTTATGTTTTTCTTTTTATAAAAGTTGTCTGAACGCAGATCTATTGTTCATCTAACCAAAAAGAGGAGACAAAATCTAGAAGTGGAGGTAGGTATTGCCAGGTTGAGTCAGCCTGATGAGGCCAAGATACGTTTCCACTTCCTTTAACTTGTTTCGTGCAGCGCATCAAGGAAGTAGTGTTCAAGATATCTGTGCTTTTTGTAGCGAGTGATGGGCAATTAAAAAAAAGTGTGTTACCTTTTTCGCCTCTTTCTTGCATCTCCTACAGTCGCCGTCATAACAGCGGCCTATTTTGTGGAAATCTTATCGATCTTTCTCTTGGAAAGGTGTAGAAAGTCTTGGACTTACATATAAGTAAAGGGATACCTTCACAGTCTCCTCTACATACAAAGCAGTTTACTTACCAGACGGGAAAGTCAATGGGCTAGCCCACAATTAAATTGAATCATGTCTTGCTTAAGAGCAGGAACGGTGCAGCTACGATTGAAACTACAAAAGTAGCCATAATCAAGTTAGCTCCAATCTAATGCGAAATGTCCTCTTTATAGTCCGAAACTGGTGCCTGCCCATTTCTAGATAACACACCAATAAATTTTATCGGATGAAGTAACTAGGCACAGCCTTAGACATAATGCTAACCTGGAACGCATATTTGTCAGAAATAAGGGAAACGGAAAAGAAAGCCGAAGCATGGTTACAAAAAATACAACGAATGCCCTGTATAAGTATGGCCGGGGCTATCATGATCACATGCCCCACTGTAACCTTGGAAGCGCTGCTGGGCCTCTTTCTATTTCACATGTAAGTGCAAAGAAAAGGTCCGGTAAGCGCTATCAGATTGAAAAGAAGTAGATCAAAAGCTGGAAATACGGCAGGCCACCTTAGAATTATTAATGAGATAAATCTAGGACCAGTGACCACAACATCCGACACACTCACAAACAAACTTGACTTTGAAAGGCGTTCCAGTAATCCATTCTTCTTACAAGTTTCAGTGGTATACCGATGGGTCTAAGACCGCAAGGCGGCCGGTCTTGGTGTATATAGACCCAGATATCGTACTTCAAAAGCTTTGGACTCCCTGCCCACTATATTCCAATTGCAAAGTAATGGCTATTGAGGAATGTACCAACGTGCAAAGCCATCTTTGGCTCCAATAACTACATACCCTCAGACAGCTAGGCTGCACGCAGAGAACTAAAATCCTATCATGTAGAATCGAAGCTTGTCTATACTGCCTTTAAACGTCTATCCAAGTAGTCATAATGAGGCCACAGATTGTCTCGTCAACTGAGAAGCGGAAATGTCGTTTATCGGACGGCAGTCTTTTTGTGGTCTCTCAAATAGTCAGATGCTCTTAAGGACCAAGAGAAAGCACAGCGCTCACTTTTCACAGCGTCAAGCGAAATGGTTAATATTTCCATTAACGATAATATGAAAATTTAACAATTAAGGGAGCTTGTGGAAAAATTGTCATACCTGCGTTATTTACATATTATTATTATCATATGTTTACAAATAAATCAAAATTATGCGTTGTAATAACATTCCAATTTATCATAGATGAACCGGGCATTATCAATACAACGTTTTGATAAATCCATTTCAATCTTGCGTTGTAACATATTCCTAGACTACAGGTAAATTCAAAGTAAACAGATTTAGCATAAGATACATCTCCAATCCTCCTTATGTCCTTATATTGCCTATTCTCCTACTGAGCATTGTTCTCCATTTCCTCTGCACCATATGGCACATAGAGGAGCACACATATAATGGGGGGGAATAGGCTTTCAGGTGATAACATGCGATTGTAAATCTACAGGATGCCTCTTCATAGAGTAAACAGCTTTAATGAATTTCCAACAAATTTCACTTATTATCATTAGGCCCTTTACTTGCCTCCTCCTCGAGTGATGTAACTGCTGTTATCCTGTAGTACTTACTTATGGGGTTGTGGGGACTGTTCGGAGCCAAGTTTTCAATGCTCCCACCAATAAATTCTGGAACAATCAGTTTTGAGAGAATTTCCGTCCAGAATTTTAATATATTTTATTTATTCTGGAAGGTTTTCTTTTAGGCAAGGGTGTTCTGAGGCCTAATTTGTTGTCAATAGCTTTAAGTTGCATTATTTAAGGGAGATGTGATCACCACATTTTAAGTATGGGTGGAAGGTTTCATGGTGAGCCGTCTTATCACCAACGAGTTAAAAGAGTTTTCAGAAATCAGGAAATTTGTGAGAAATGTGAACGTGAATGTGTTATTTGGAAATCCAGGTAGTCTGCACATTTAAAGTTGTCTTTTATAATGAAGCCATTGAGGTCCCATTGCGAAATTTTGCAGGTACTTAGGAAACACTTGGCGATAAAACATATTAAAATATGAAAAAAATTTAAAAATATGCATTTCCGGATATTAAAGGACGAAGGACGATAAACGGACTCTAAGGATCTTTTTTGCTGGATTTGATTGCACGATATTTTTTTTGTAATCCTTGGACCGTTAAAACCAGCCATCAACGACTATTCTATGTTAACTATGACAGAAGTTATGATTTTTCAACTCTGACCAGAAATTGGAGTTTTTTGGTATTTAAAAATTTTTAATAACATCAAAAATAATTATTCGAAAGCAAAAATATTTTACTCATATTATTGTATGCTTGTGCGGTAAAATTTAGTAAAATATTATAAAAACCTGAGGGAATCGATTCAGAACAATTGGTCGATTTTCAATGGAATGACCCTATAAACACTTTCAATCCACATTGGGAATCAGAATCTTTTCATTTTTCCTTCATGTATATCCAGCTTTATTTGAGCTCAGTAAACTGCAGTATTAATCCAATCAAGATTTCATTTCAGAATGAATTATAAAAACACTTAAATTTCAGTCCCGAATGAATTATTGTGATATATTTCATTCCGGAAGGAGTTATCATATAAACGGGGTAAATGAATACGTTGATTACATTCTATACAACACTAACGCTGAGACCGTATATAATCCAAATAGAAAATGTGTTCATTACTTCATTAATAAAGTGGTGAACATATGTATATACTACTATGCACTCCCAACACCGATGAATTTTAACAAAGAGATGTTTATTATTATTATTTTTTCTGATACATTGAAGTCCAAGTTAAATAACTAATCTTTGTTACTACTCCGTTTTATTACAGAGGTCTTACAGTTTGACAGTTTGAGGTCTTATGTTTGACAAAAAAACAAAAACAATTTTGGACCCATATTTATCAAACTCTTAAGTTTGGGTGTTTATTACTTTCATATTTGCAAATTGTTGGCGGCATATGTAATACTATTGGAAGACCCATGGTACGAGTTTTCCAGAGAGCTCTACAACCATTGCGTTAACCGGACTTGTAACAGTATTTGTGACCGCACCTTCTTGCACGAACGAAAACGTACTAATATGTGAGCCAGTAATTGATTTAGAATTTAAGATGCCACGCAAGCAGGAGGTTGGCTGTTATTTGCAGCCCTATGGTTAGCATGGGATAGCTAACCTACAGGCGAATGCTCGAATTGACAAGGGGCGTCGAAGTTAGGGTTCTGCCGGGGAATTTTCCGACGGGAGCCGGCTGAGATGGCTCTTGATAGAGGGACGATAAGGGACCCATGTGAAGAGGTCTGGTTCGGTATCCCCCGAATACCTTTAATAAAGATGCCACGCAAGCAAAGCAATTACCCCTTTTTTTAGGTCGACTACGCCAAAAAAATATTATATTCCTGTATTGGAACAAATATTGAGAAAATATCAGTCAGGTATTTATTATTAACTAGGAGATCCCTGTGCAATTGCACAAATTGAAGGTATATGAGTGACATAACGTTTTTATATGTTCCCTCAATTTGCACCTTAAATTTCAAAGCGCGTTTTTTTCAGAGGTGTCCCCTGTAGGCCTAATCCTCCCATGCAAGAAAGCAGTAAAAAGACACCTGCAAAATATCTTACCATGCATAATAATGAAAAAAGTTCCAATAAATCCATGTATTGCAGACTTATCCGTGGCAAACACCGAACTTAACACCAAAGTTACCCAGGAACGCAACCCCAAAGTAATGATCACAACCCCGAACTGATGCGGATCAGTGTTGCCATTATAAAATTTCAAGTAAAGCTCGATGAAA
>QYTT01079413.1:15389-25600 GCA_006980735.1 Dasypogon diadema
AAGAGAAAATCATCCATGTGGTTGGTTAGTAAAACGATTGAATATCTTAAAAATCTATATAGCATCGTAATATTGTTTATTCAAATTCAAATTTATTTATAAACAATTGTACAAATAAGATTACAAGATCTTAAAAGGTGTACAAGTAGTCATTTAGTTTTAATTGAGAAATTAAATAAAACAAAATAGTGAAGTTTAAAAAACCTTCTTAATGTGGAACAGACTACCATCTCTGTTTTCCCTGTAACCTATAGGCCGCAGTTGTTTAAACAAAATGTGCACAGACACATTTCCGTGATCTTCTAATCCCTTTTCCCTATCCCATTTTCCCTTCCGCCAAAGTTTGTGCATAGCGTCATAGGGTATCATTTGAGCTTTAGTTTCACCGTTAAAAAAAAATAGTAAACAAAATGAGTACTTTTGGAAATCATTTTTAAAATGTGTCAAGTTGAGGAGGGATACGTGTCGTCTCTGGTCAGAAGGAACAAAGATATTGACCACGCTACCAAAATTTTGTTTTCAGAAGGAAAGGTTTTCAGGCTTTCGATTTTCTTGAAATTTTGATGTGTGGTAGAAGATGGAAAAATAAGCGACACATATTTTTTTTCTGCTGTGAAAGGGTTTAAGGAGGTGTAAGGGCAAATATGACATAAAAGTGGGTACACAGATTTTGTACTTTTCGCACAAGGTACGTCCCTAAATGAAAAGGTTAGAGATTTTCTCTGCTCTTTAGTCTGGAGTATCTTCCATCGAATACTGCTTGAATTTTGAAAATTTACAACTAATACTATGCTAATTTTCCTTGTTAGTCTGCAGATACGTATTAAGCACCTCGGTAGCCGAGTTAGTTGAAGCGCACTTCCTCAGATTTTCTCCTCTGTGAGCATTTGTTCGATTCCTGCAAAGGGCATAATGATTTATTTGGCTAGCAGTGGCTGATTCAATTCTACTCACGAGTATTGTACTTGCAAAGCCACTGGGATATTGTACAGTAGAATTTCAAACTAATAGTTCTAGATTCACTTGCAATGAAAAAATAGAAAAGAGTACTTGATGGAACTCCAATAACAAAAATCAAAATTTTTATCACTTGTTTAAAGTTCCACGAAAGACAAAAAATTTTTTTGGGATTTGTTCTCATAAACAAATATTAAGACCTCAGTACTGGATACATTAGAGAAAGCAAACGAAGAGGTAGGATCATTGGAGTCCGGGATATTCCAACTAGAAAGGTAGTGGGGTATCATATGGGAATGTTCAATAAATTAAAATCACCTGCACAGGACTTTGACGGATTGGATCGAACTCCAGTGCCCGAGATCCTCCAGAGCGGCCTAGGAGGAAGTCTAACGTTAAGTGCTTTGTTGTCGAATCGTTTTTTAACGAATCGTATTGTAGAAAAAAGAGTGTTCTATATATCTTTCCCATTTCATATAAGCTTTATCACGTGCGGTAATCACACGATGAATACTAACACCAAACCAAGGACATTGGGGATCAATTATATTCCTAGACACCAACGGGACATGCCTGCTATACAAATAATTAACAACATTGTTCAAGAACGCAATCTGTTCATTAACATTTGGAGGCATGTAAAAAACAAGATCCAACTCAATATTCCTAGCATCTACAACAGTCTCGTCAGTCGAATTGCGATATAGAGTATAGGTTAACGTAACCGCATCGTGATCGGAAATACCTGGAGATGAGGGCTGATGAAAATATAAAACCTTTGTGAGATCTTCTGTAGTAAAGATATCTAAGGTGGAGACAGAATGGCTAGTAAAGTAGGTGGGTTCTTCGTTTACTCAATGTGAGGCCAGAATGTTAGATGTTACCTGAAAAGAATTAATAAGACCGACTGGTATAATAAAATTCAGATTTAAATCGCCTCCAATTAAAATGTTGACATTGAGGTGCTATGTTCACGCTGGTCAAAAATTCAACTGAGATGCAGTTAGGTGGCTTATATACGGTTCCTACAAGAAGTTTGGTGTTATGAAAATTGATTTCAGAGAAGATATATTCTTCACGAGAAATCCCTTCATCAGAGGAAAAATCTTATTTGCTTAAATTTTAAATGAAGATTACAACTCCGCCTCCACGACTTACAACGAAAAACTCTATTGGTATGGGCAAATGTAAATTTCTATGAGTGCGAAAATTTTCCTAGGAAAAAGTAAATTATTATAGGGTAGGGAGGTAGTGTGCATTTTATAAAATATAACAATTATCTCAAAAATTGACTCTACCGATGATAGAGGACACCCTGCCATTAAAATAAACACAAATTTTGTTCGTATCCAATGTGCTCTCCTCTTTTTTCCTAGATATTTGTCCCGGATTGTCTTTGTAGTGAGTGCTTGAACTTTGAACCTTTTCGTTTTATTCAATTTTGTATTACTATCTTCTTAGTGATAAAAAATTTCGAAACTGAATGAACATTTGCGGAATTTTTATTTCATGTTCGACTCATAAGAGAGGAATTGGGTCATTATGAAATTTACTTTTCATTTTAACCCTTTAATCCCTGGCATGTGACTAAACCAGTCTGTTGGCTAATGTAATTAAATCTTCAGGTTTCTCATGTTGGTGATAAACTGTGTGAAATGGTTACCTGAAATTTTGATAGAAATGTAAAGTTCTTGCGTCTTATATTTCTGCCCAATTGCGCAACGTTATGTAAATAAATTTAATTGAACGGATCCAAATTAATTGTGTATGAAAATGATTAAAAATATATTTCAATTCATATTATACCAAAAAATTAAAGACAAACGGAAAATTTATTGATTGAAATTAAAACATCGATAATAAGTTAGTTAAATTTGAGAAATTGTCGCAGGTTGAATTCGTTTAGCATCAATTATTATTTTTGTTGTTAGTTAATTTTGTTTTGGCAAGAAATCAAAATTATTGATTGATAGCACAAATGATGACTAGAGGTCTAGACATTTATTTTGATAGGTATATCAAAACAAGAACTAAATCAATACACCGATTAGGGGTATAACCGTCGTGACGTCAATATTACTAATATTGGAAATTTATTTTGCACCCCTTAAGTTAAAAAATAACTCCAATGTTTACTTGATACGCGAAAGGCTGTTAATTGATAGTGTCATAGTGTTAATTCGTGAACAAAATATGTAAATAAATTTTTATCACTTCACACTATTTGGATTAGGGCCGTTACGTGCTAAAACTATGCAATTGAATCAGTAATTAGATTCAGTGGTTGTTGAATTATCTGCATTTTTAAAATATCGTGTAAATATTAAAAATTTCCCTTTATTTTATATATTCGATTTAATTAAAAGTAACATTTATTAATAATAATTTGATAGGAAATGGTATAGTAATAGCCGCTTTATCATCGCATGGATTTATAAATCTGGAAAGAATTTGGAATGAATCTCTGTTCCATTTTTTAGCAGCTACAAATAATACATTTTACAAGCCTAGTCCGAAAAGATATAGATAACATACTTGCAGACAACTAGAGACGACAAAAGCAGCCATAGGCTTTAACAATTGTTCTGTTAATATGCTTGCAGCAATTTATCGTTCCACCAAGATATAGATCGAGATTTTTCACAGAGCTAACATAGGGCAAGATAGTCGAATCCGAAGTAGCAGATGGTAGATCAACATTATCCACAACGTTTCCTGCCTAAGACTTACTAGGTTCAATAACAAATGATTCTCTAAAGCCTCAGATCTTTCAAGATCAAGACTAATGAGATCAACACAACTCTCTGTAAGGCCAATAGCCCTACTCAGATACAGCTGAACATTATCAGCATACAAGTGGATTTTACCCTCGACTTCCTCGGGATACGAACTTCCTGACTAACTATCTAACTAAGACTAAATCACAGTGGATATAACTAAGACTAAATAACAGTGGGCCCAGAATGAATCCCTGAGGAACACTGAATGACAAGAGTAAGACACCCGATAGTAAATTTCCGATCTTTACTTGCTGTGATCTCTTTGAATTAGAATTAGAACGATAGCCGGAGATGAAAAATTCAACCTATCACGCAGCTTTGACAGGATTTTATCGTGCTGAACGCTGTCACTTCAGATACATAAAGGTAATGTATGTACATATCACGTTTATTAGTTTCACCAATGGTTAAGGTTTTCTACTGAAAACAAAATAATCACAAAGGTGTTCAAACTACAAACGAAACCTACTAGCTATTTTAATGAAGGGCTCTCCTTTGATGATAAGAAAAGTCGATTTTTTTATTTTAAATTTTTTTCATCGTTTTTTATATCGTATACCCTTCATTGGTCAAGAATTAAGTGTGCTGGATGGGGGTGCTTGAGGTTTAACGTACTTTAGTTTAAAGGTATAAGAAATATTTTCTATGGACCTGCACACATTTCTACATTTAAATATGGTGCAGTGAATTCATAAACGCGTATTTCTAGAAACATGTTTTTCAAACTGGTGGGATATGTAGCTTCTGAAAGGCTCAGCCGATTGCTGGTAATTTTTAAGTACCGAACCGAACGAATTGTCAATGAATGATACTCCTATTAGCTCGGTAACTTTGAAAAACGAAACTAAAAAATCGACATCAATTTTCAAATCATCAAAATAGCTTCATGGCGCCCTCAATTTTATTAATTATAAGGTATTTTTGCTTTTTGGATTTCAAAAGGTCAGAACGCCATATCGTTCAACAATGTATTAATTGCATGCTTATCTTTGAACCTTTGTCATTAATATAGCATTTCTTCGAATACATTCAAAGCAAAAATATCTATAACCAAATCAAAACTAGGATTAATCAAATCAAATTCATGGCCAACGAAATCAAAATCAAGACTATCATTTTTTAAAATAAGAGCAAATAAATCAAAATCAGCCTCAACTTTTTCAAAAAATTCACAACTCTTTTCAAGTCTAAATACCACCAAATAAACTCCATTTTAACATGCAAAACTGGATGTTATTGAAGTTTTTTTGGCTGTATTTGAATTTAAAATGGTTGTCAATTTCTTGAAAAAGTTGAGGCTGTCTTTTAAATGAAGTTAAAAAAACCAAAAGCTTATAGATTTATTAGAAATTAGAGTCTAATTAACACCTGGTTTTTGAGCTATCAAAGTAGAGCGAAAATTCGTTAAATGTAATTACGCCCTTCATGCTTACTTATTTGGTAAGCTTTACCAACAATTAGTCAATTAAAATCGAAAGTGCCGAAATCAGTATCAATAACTGAAATAGCGTGAGGTTCAAATTATAACTTTGTTCGATTTGCAGTTGCTAATTGAGTCACTTAATAACTCAGTCAGATGAAATAAGTAAATATTATGTATGAATTTTACTGAGGTATGGGCAAATATGAAGTGTAATCCTACTAATACCAAACCATGCACAATAATGAACCCAACATCAAACGCTTCCTTCCTTGATAATGAAAGTTTCTCTTTCTGTTTATTTATTTCTTGAAATGAGAACGAAAAAGCGAGGAAATTTTATAATTTCTTCATCAGTTAAGCAAAGTGACAATGCGGGTCCATCATACGTAATGAGTAAACGATAAAAAGTGATAAAAGATTCCAACAAATTGAAAAAAGTTCACTATAGCTACTTCACAGCAATAATTAAATTTTGAGAGATAGAAAATTTGCTCAGAAAGATATTAAGGAGGGATTTTAGTGCGACAGTCCGAAAAATTAGGTATTTTAAAGGATTTGTTTTTGTGAGAAAACTATAAAAGATATTATAATGTTCCACGTGGGTATGAAATGGATTCTCTATTGACGGTATCCCATTGTCTCTAAACGTGATTTAAAAGCGAAAAATGAATAATATTATCTTATAGTTGTTGGAGTGTTCCTGCGGAAAGCGTATTTCACTTTGACAAAAACACACATAATTGTAAAAAATTACAGTGCCTTGAGGTGAAAACGGAAATTTTTCAAGACAAAAATCTACTTACAATTGTTTAATAAATAATATAAATAAAGTGTAAAATAATGAATTGAGGTTCACTCTCTCTTGTTGGAAGTTGATAAGTCGATAACATTTTAAGTTATCCTGCACATTAACATCAAAAACATGGATTCGAAAAAAGTCTGTTTAGAGTTCCTGAGTAAATATTTAGATATTTAGAGTTGAATAATCGACTAATAAGTTTAATCCACTATTCAGTAATGGTGAAGAAACCTCTCCTCCTCCTAAAAAGTTTCGCGTTGGGCCAAAAGTTGCATTCTGCGAGCTGAGCCTTCCTAGGATATTTCTGTCCTACGACAATTACAACACCTATCATTTTCAACACAGGACTATTGCCTTCGTTGAATATTGAAGCAGCAATATTTGAAGCAATTTCAATTATTATAGAACCTCAGTGGAGATGTTTTGGAGCACCACGCACCAAATAGTTGCATTAAAGCCTTCGTTTCAGTTTTGTGTAAATCCTCCTAAACATCTTTTTAACAAATCGTCTCTAGATCGATCTTGATAAATAGGTAAGAGGTGTTATTGAAGAATTTCCCATAGAGCAGGCTGGTGTTGAAACTCATCGAATTTTCCAGTAGTTTCTGCTGGTTGATTCTACACCTACATCAACTTCCAGCACTCTGTGGACAATATTGTTGTTGTAAATTTTCATCATTTTGACATATGTGGTAATATGTGGCCATTATAGCTTTCCTCATGTTACGAATATCTTCTTATCGCCAGGCTGTAGTATGTACTTTGTAAATTTGTAATTTTTTTTATTTATTTCCGTCAATTGTTTTTTTTCCACTAATTTTCATCTTTTTTTAATGTCTCTCTTCTCCACATGTCCGACACATTCATATTTTTTCAAAATTCCTTCTTCGCCATATGGTTTTAAATCCAAAAGTGCTTTAAATACCTTTGAATCACTATCACCAATGTAATTTGTATATTTTACACTAAATTGTTCTTATGATTTCGAAAACACCTCTTTAATGCAGTCAAATTCCATTTTCCTTTGCCGACTCGACATGATTAATGGCGCATGTTTCTTGGTGTTTTCAAACCACCCGAAGTAATAACTACTTTTGATCGCAAGATTAATAACCTACCCCGTCTAGTCTCCGATAAGGGTTGTCACGTCAAATAACGATGAAAACATATTCTTTTTCCAAGTGCCATCACCGGAAACGGCAAAATTTTCTTCTGGCTTTTCGTTTTACACATTTAATTCTTTTTCGTCTTCAATGGCTTTACGATTCAACTGATGAAAAATTGCACTTACTGCAGTATGAGTGTTTTCCGCAGCTGTTTAAGATGTTAATGTCCATAAGACCACAAAAAAGATTTATATCTTCTTTGCATACTCCTTCCGCGTTGTCCACTTTCATTAAACCTATATCTCCTTTGCACTGTTTACAAATTAACATTTGTTGTAATGACTTTTAACTTGAATTCGAACTTATTTATATTATTGTAGTTTACCATTGAAGTTTGAAATACAGAATGCAAAGGACATTAAAAATCCACAGCTTCTTCCTTACATTTTCCTATCCTCTATCCCTTCCTCTTTCTCTCCTTTTCCCTCCCCCTCCTTTTCTTTCTGTGTTCTCCCCAAAACATATTTATCTGACGTACTCACTTGCATACACGTTCTCATGATTAACATCTTTTTCGGCTTCTTTCAATACTGACGAGCCTCAATATAATTGCTGATAACTTCTTTATTTTTAGGAACACATTCTTCAAGTGTTATACTTTTTATTTATGTAAAAATAAAAAAAAAATTGATTTTTACACATGCATACATATTACACTGGAATATCCCTCCTTATTTCCACTAAAAATTCTCCAAAGAATTTGGGATGAATTTGTGTAAAGAGTGTTGTAAGTTCAGGAGACAGACAACCGTATGATGCACACAGCAGAGGGAAATTCTAGGGAAGAGGAGATTGAGAAATCTTAACCTGACAAATGTTGCAAGTAAGCAACCACAATTTTTACTGTGCGACATCCCAGTGGCTTCGTAGGTACAATCCTCGTCAGTAGAATTGCATCAACCAGTGGTTCCCAGATAAATCAATGTATTTTACAACTAAATCTCTGGGGCTCATATTTGAAGGGAAAAGTGGAAGATAATAACCCCTTGAATATATACACCATTCTGTTTACGAGAAAATGAGCATGAGCATTAGAAAAATACCTACAAAAGTATCGAAAGAAGAATAAAACAATAAGTATCCAAGGTGTCGATACTCGTTGTTGTCCACTAGTTGCTAATAACTTTAAAATCTTAAAAATGGCCTGTCATTACCTAAATATCATTAATTTAGAAGGTGTGTTCCCTTTAAGAAACACATTACTCATGAACATTGCTATGAACATTAATGTTAGGCAAGAAATAAAAATAGCATCCGTGTTAGAAGGAAAATTCAAATTCTCTTTATGTTTGTTTGTCCCTAGACGACAACATTAAGAGCAAGGTCTACAAAGTAAGGGCCCGCAACGACATTCCATCAAGTGTAAGGGTGCTGGCTCAGTCGTCAGAGCAACAAATATAATAACAACGTGGTCAGCACCACAGCTACCAGGGACCATTCATACTCTGACGTGCAAACACCTTAAGAAGCAGATTAAATTCAAGGGTGGAATGCCAGATTTGTTCAGTGTAAAGTGGGAATATTTCTATTTTATGACATCGCCTTCATGAAGAAGAAAATTTAAATCTTATATGTGTTCATAATTGACTAGAGTTTTTTTTTTTTAAATAAATGTACAAGAGAGGAATGGTAATCAGCTGCATCACCAACAGAAAGGACATAGGACTTATTGTTAGTAAAAAAGACAAGCTTCCAAGATAATGATGGATCAGGCACTCACCTTCTATTTCTTGAATGTCCAGAACCCAAATCTCTCTCATTATGCCACCTTTCAAATCGATGTCGAACTGCTTGCCGGACTTCAGAATTTAGGAAACAGTAGAATAAAGAAACGGAAAACCCCTGTAAAAGTATCTTTAACAATAGATAAGCCAGAGATTATTTTATTTACCTGTGTGCTTATTAGAAACGCACGAATAACATCAAAGATATACCGTTCCACTCCATGTTCTGGTCCTGTCAAGACCAAAAGGTATGTTATTCCTAGCAGAGGTATCAGGACAAGAAGTGCTTTTGAGGCTTTTCTATACTGTCTTGTCTCAAGAGTATTAGCAGAACGTAACTTTGTTATAAGTACCTGTAAAGATTGAATGAAAATTAGTAGACCTACCAAGAGGATGATGTATTTATTGGCTACTTACCCACATTATTCGTATGTGAAATATTAAATTAAGTATTAAAACTAAACATGTAGGCGCTTGAAATATCCAGTCGATGTGGGATTCTCTCATCCAGGAGCACTCGATTTGTAACTAAAAGAAGAGCAAGTTTAATGCTATTGTGGAAAAGGTATGATATGAAATGTGCTTCTTTGAATAAAATATGTACCCATGTGTCTACGTGTTATATTTATATAATGCACAAGTGTAAAGTTATGTTTGGTAAATTAAGAATTATGTTGGAGAGTAGGTCACTATTTCGAGTAGCTTTTACCAGTTTGTTATTATGGAGCAAAGGTATTAAATCTCTGTTGCCTTTACATATAAGAAATTAGAAAATTTACGCCCTTTTAGGAAGTGGTGGTCTACACTATTAGGTTTGCGGATGTTTACAGGTCGTAATTTGTTAGATATTGCGTGCGGTTTAAAGTTGGAAGAAATATGGGATAGGGAGGGCATTAATAAAGTGCTGTGGGCTAAATGTTTTATGAAATTTATATAGTAGTTAGATAACAGCACATTTTGGAATCGTGTCTGGATTACCACCACTTCAAGACTCTAACAATTTCTAAAAATTCACTGTAATGAATTATGCATGTTCCAGTGTCATTTCGCTGAGTGAATGTAAATCCTTCTTCTACAGCGGAAGCTTGTAAAATTTGTACCACCAGAAATGGCGTCAATAAAACACTCGTGTGTAGTAGTCGGGTACTTAAAGCATCGCGCTTATTGTCGGTCCTAGTGTTACATTAAATCTATTCGGAAATCCTATCTGTAATGGCATTGAACAACTGAGGTTTATGGCGGTGCCAATGGTTGATAGCAGTTGCAGGACGTGCAGAGAAGCATATTTCAAATGTTCCTTTTTTATGTTTAAGGAGAAAAGTGCAACGTTGGAAAGTTTTACGTCGAGCTGGATTTTAAGAG